>BLKM01008640.1:276406-463429 GCA_013340265.1 Coptotermes formosanus | reverse complement strand
AGGGAAATATACAGTCCGTACCGTGCAGTAAACACACTCCGTCTCGGTTATAAAAACCAGTCAGTTAATGCTGTATAGGGAAATATACAGTCCGTACCGCGCAGTAAACACACTCCGTTTCGGTTATAAAAACCAGTCAGTTAATGCTGTATAGGGAAATATACAGTCCGTACCGCGCAGTAAAGACGCTCCGTCTCGGTTATAAAAACCAGTCAGTTAATGCTGTATAGGGAAATATACAGTCCGTACCGTGCAGTAAACACACACCGTCTCGGTTATAAAAACCAGTCAGTTAATGCTGTATAGGGAAATAATCGCTGTTTGTTCTAAGATCCACACAAAACACATAAATACACTGTGTGGGCAGAACGTAGACTTGTTGAATGTTAAACCTGGCGGTACATATAGTAACCACTGGGCTTTAAATGGTTAAGCATCATCATACTCATGCAATACCTTTATTTATTAAATTATACCAAGAATACTACATTTTTCGACTCTAATGCCCAATCAACAACACGGTTACACCTCACAAACGGATTTGCAAACTTCACTAAAGGTAATTTACACTCAACGGTAATAGTTCTAATAGGCCTGTCTGTTAATTGCATTACAGTATGTAATTCATTACAAAATTTACATTTATAGCATGCCCGTTGCTGTTAGTTTGCAGTTGTTCAAGCGGTGTGGTATGTTGCTTTGAATGACAATTCAGTAATATTAATTTCATGCAGTGCCAATTCAACATAATATAATCTCAACACCATTAAAGACACAGAGTACCTTTGGTTACTCAGTTATAAAGTGGACTCTGTACGTCCAACTTACCATTCAATTCTGAAAACCACAAGGCCTTAGCAAATTAATTATTTAACCCTTTAAAGACGAAGCGTATCTGTTTTACATAAGGACTCGGCGCGTACCGCGCTGTAAACACTCTCCACTTCGGTTATAAAAACCAATCTCTTAATGTTTTATAAGGCAAAAGTTGCTGTTTGTTCTGAGATCCGTACAAAACACATAAAAGCAATGTGGGCACCACGTAGAATTTTTTAATGTTAAACCTGGTGGTACGTAAAGTTACTGCTAGGCTTTAAAAGGTAAAACCTGGTTACAATTACCCTGCCCATAATTACGCCGCTAATACCGGTTTTATTTTGAAACAAAATAAGCGTAATTGATTTACTATACACCACACCTGAATGTAAATTACCACCAAAACAGTTTGAAAACTCAATTGCGAGGTTAGTTAACCCCGGAAGATTACAATTAACCCCAACTAACTAACTACAGGAAGCAGAGGCCTTCTTGAAAAGCTAACAGTTTCTCAGCTAGTCAAGAAATTCTCCGCATTTTATGGAACCCGGAGGTTCGATACCGCATTCACAAGAGGCCGCCATCAGTCCCTATCCTGAGCCAGCTCAATCCAGTCCATGACTCCCCATCCCACTTCTTGAATATCCATTTTAATATTATCCTCCCGGCATATTATTCGGTATTAAAATCAAAACATAGAGAATTTGAGTTCTAATTTCTTCTTCAGGAACTTAGTGAAACTACAGACTGAAAAACACACACGGAGATTTGGGAAGTGCTGCACAATAACGTGGGGATTCTGTTTTAACTTTGTGTTTATTTGAGGGTGTTCGAGAATAGGGTGCTGAGGAGGATATTTGGATCTACGAGGGACGAGGCGACAGGGGAGTGGAGAAGACTATATAACGAGGAACTTAATGACCTGTACTCATCACCAAATATTATTCGGGTAACCAAATCGAGAAGAATGAGATGAGCGGGGCATGTAGCACGTATGGTGGAAAAGAGGGGTGCTACAGAATTTTGGTGGGGAGACCTGAGGGAAGGCGACCACTTGGGAGACCCAGGCGTAGCTGCGATGATAATATTAAAATGGATCTTCAAGAAGTGGGATGGGGGCGTGGACTGGATTGATCTGGCTCAGGATAGGGACAGGTGGCGGGCTGTTGTGAATGAGGTAATGAACCTCTGGGTTCCATAAAATGCGGGGAATTCCTTAACTAGCTGAGAAACTGTTAGCTTCTCAAGAAGGCCTCTGCTGCATGGAGTTAGTTTATTTGAACAATGATTTTTAATAATTCGTGTGTACAGCGTCAAGATCCCCTGTGATTTGAATACACGACGCCTAAGTAGACTTATGCACCAATGAATGACGCCCTGAGGATGACAATATTCTTGTCGAAACATATGTAGGTTTTGTACAGCTTTTAGTATAAACTGTTCCAATATTGTGAATTAGTTTGTATTTATCAGTTCACGATGAAAGTGCACGGTGTGAATAACACACAATTTTGCTCCGTCATATGCACCTTCCTTATACATACCTACCAAGCACAATGGAACGTGGTTTCGGGCAGCAGTTCCTTCAACACCAGACTG
This sequence comes from Coptotermes formosanus, assembly GCA_013340265.1. Classification (NCBI taxonomy): domain Eukaryota; kingdom Metazoa; phylum Arthropoda; class Insecta; order Blattodea; family Rhinotermitidae; genus Coptotermes; species Coptotermes formosanus. The sequence continues at coordinate 461,014 of BLKM01008640.1, read as the reverse complement.
TACTAGCGAAACAATATAACTGGTATGTACTTGTCTATAATGTAAATAGTCCAACTGACAGTAAGTGAGCCGAAAAAGCATTCAAATCGTTTCTGCATTTAGCTCAAAGTGTCATTATACTGATGCAATAGCCCCGCTTTATCCTACTATCAGTTAACCACTACGTAAATAAACACAGCTAGCTATTCATTAGCCACAACATATTAGGGGTTGGATGGGCAATACGACTCTTTTGGTTAAGTGACAAGCTTTGAAAATCTGAGCATTCAACTGGAAAAACAAAAATAATTTGGCCTCAGTTTCTTATTTTCACACAGATAAACAGCCTAGCGCCATTATCTGTTTATCCAATCGACAGGCCAATACCGGGTGCATTGCAACAGCTACAACTAGATTCACTAATCGTGATATCAATTTGTTTAACTTCTTTAACGACACAGTGTTTTCGTGTAGTTTATGCGAACGAATGGTAGGTGTTTATGAATGGAGAGATCAAGAAGAGGCTGTCGGCACCCAGGTTACCGCGAATCGTTAATTAACCCTTTACAGTCCAGTGGTTACTTTATGTACCACCAGTTTTCATTCACAAATTCTACGTTCTGCCCACACAGTGTATTTATGTGTTTGGTGTGGATCTCAGAACAAACAGCGATTATTTCCCTACACAGCATTAACTGACTGGTTTTTATAACCGAGACGGAGTGTGTTTACTGTGCGGTAAGGACGCAATCTTTAAATATAACTCTACGTTCTACCCACACAGTGTATTTATGTGTTTTGCGTGGATCTCAGAACAAACAGCGATTATTTCCCTATACAGCATTAACTGACTGGTTTTTATAACCAAAACGGAGTGTGTTTACTGCGCGGTAGGGACGCAATCTTTAACTATAATTCTACGTTCTACCCACACAGTGTATTTATGTGTTTTGTGTGGATCTCAGAACAAACAGCGATTATTTCCCTATACAGCATTAACTGAATGGTTTTTATAACCGAGACGGAGTGTGTTTACTGCACGGTACGGACTGTATATTTCCCTATACAGCATTAACTGACTGGTTTTTATAACCGAGACGGAGTGTGTTTACTGCGCGGTACGAACTGAATCTTATAATTCAGGTTAATCTTAGTTCTATTGCTGCCATACGTGATACTTTTGCATTCAACTACAAATCCGAAACTGAGACAGGCTTCCCAATAACAAACACGATACCATAAGGCTACTGCGCACCAGCACCCGTGTCTTACCCGGGATACGGTTTATTCTGTTTGTCACTATTTCGAAAATCTGAAGCTTCAAAGACGGAATAACTCCCTAAGCCTTCACTGACACTGCTGTTTGAATTCCAGCTACTAACCACGACGGACGGATTTTAAAGTTACAGTGCCCTTAGTATCCGTGCAGTGCACCGAGGCCTGCAGTACGTGAGGAGTTAAAAGGTCCGTAGAGTGTATCCAGGGTTAATTACAATCTTAAATTTTAATCATTTAATAAAAAATAATTGCCGGTCCCAGTGGCCGCGCGGTCTAAGGCGTGGGTCTGCGGCAGCTCGCTTGCTGGGATTGCGGGTTCGAATCCCGCCGGAGGCCTGGATGTTTGTCTCTTGTGAGTGTTTGTGTTGTCAGGTAGAGGTCTCTGCGTCGGGCTGATCACTCGTCCAGAGGAGTCCTACCGACTGTGGTGTGTGTCTGAGTGTGATCGTAAAGCCTCAACAACGAGGAGGCCCTGGCTCATTGGGGGCTGTTTCCCCACTGGGGGGGGATAAAAAATAATTGTTAACCCTTTAAAGACAAAGAGTATCTGTTTTATATAAGGACTCAGTACGTACCGCGCTGTAAACACTCTCCACTTCGGTTATAAAAACCAGTGTCTTAATGTTTTATAAGGCAAAAGTTGCTGTTTGTTCTGAGATCCGTACAAAACACATAAACGCAGTGTGGGCACCACGTAGAATTTTTTAATGTTAAACCTGGTCGTATGTAAAGTTACCGCTAGGCTTTAAAAGGTTAATGAGTATTCTAATCGATCTGCCCATCGCCTTAACAGCTTTGACTACCGTACATATTGGCTGGAGAAAATGTTACAAGTTTTACTAACTTCTGTTCCGCGGCATTAGAGAGGAAACTAGAAAGCAACGGCAACATTCAGGTAACACTACACCGCACGCGTCACACAGAGTTCTGCTTGTTATCCCTTGGCATTTCTGCAACAAAACAGATTTATAAACATTACAGTTACTCGGGTGTGTAGTCCTGTATTTTCCAAGGCACTTAGCCCAGACGACTAAACAGAACAGAGACGCTAACGAAGGAAGGCACATATGTAGAAGCGTCGGATTCTACATTTATTAGATTTATTATTCATTACGTGAAGTGACAGTCACCGTCAAAAATTTCTACGCTTGTAAATCAGCCCGTTCATACGTCACGTTTCATTGCTTGCGAATAACGCCCCCTCCCCCACAAAAAACTAAGACTTTTAACAAATTAGCAGCAACATGAGTTAATTTCCCCAATGACTTGAGAATGTTTATGCATTCGAAGCGCCACACCCACCGAACGGTGCAGCCGCTGTAAGATAACTCTGCATTTCTCCAGCTGAAATGAACCCGTTGCTAACTTCTTTCGGGTATTATTATTATTATTATTATTATTACATAAACTCATTCAATGAATAAAATACATTCACAATCTATTATAAAACCCGTACATGTTTCAACGCCGAGGTGCCATCATCAGGGGCCGTTCAGTACAAAGAAATGTAGACCCAACACACCAGTCTAGTTATCATGTCGCCCTTACAGGAGTGATTAAAATATTAAACATTAAAATTCTAACATACATAAAATTAAAGACCATAAATTTACAATGTTATAATATTAATAATATTAAACATATGCATTCCAGGTATTGCAGTTGTTTACAACTGTATGGATCATGCATACAAACAGCTATGTCGATGGCACGTAGGGATCTCGTGCTGGTGGAGCGTATGCAGCGTGGAGTGGTGAGACAGCCTACAGCCGGGGTCTTTAAAACGCTATCCGCCAGTTCGTATTATACTGCCTTATCAGTGGATTTATTCCAGGTATAGAACATGGAGCCGTACAGTGTCGAAGAACTTTTAAAATTTAAAATGTCATTCCTTACACTAATTCAGGATTAAGAAGTTTTGCTATTACTGGGTGATGACGCATAACAAACGTGCACAAAGACGGCGATAACAGTTTTAAATTCAATAACGATATTATATTTGGATTTTGTTAGGAATTGTAAAAAGCAGTTTTTCCCCAAACTTTTTGGCTCGCGTGCCCCTTTTGGCATCGAACAGTAATCATGGATCCTTACATCCTTGCTCACGTAAATATAGAGTGTCCGGATGATAGGTACCCAAAATTAAAAATTTATACATCAGAACTGATTTCAGATAGCTATGAATACATACCAGTATTATACGTAACAACGCACTGCATGATTTGACCTTAATTAGTGACAGTATAGCTTCGCGTGTACAGAGTGCTTCTTAATCAGATATTCTGACGGTCACACGAAATAAACACACTGCCAATTGAACAAGTTCCGCGATTATTTTTAACAAAACGTTAAACTTCAAAATCGCTATTATAGAAACGAATTCACGGATCACCTGGGGTTCCGCGGAGCACACTTTGGAAACCCCTGGTGTAAGGTATTCTCTGTGGCATGTTTACGCCTTTAAAGCCCAGAGGTTACTTTACGTACCGCCAGGTTTAACATCCACAAATTCTACGTTCTGCCCACACAGTGTATTTATGTGTTTTGTGTGGATCTCAGAACAAACAGCGATTATTTCCCTATACAGCATTAACTGACTGGTTTTTATAACCGAGACGGAGTGTGTTTACTGCGCGGTACGAGCTGTATATTTAAATAATTTGTATCCATTTTCGTCTTTAAAGGGTTAATTTTAATGAATGTCTACACCCTATTTATTATCTAAAATGACATGTATTTTTCTTCTTTTATGTCGCTTCGAGCCGTTTTCAGGCCACGGCCTTCCCGTTAACCGGAGTTTCGAAAAAATTTGAGTTCTTACGAGTTGGCGATGTCAGTTTCACGGCCAGCCCCTCCAACCTGGAGGCCCAAAATGATGTGTGACTCGTTTGAAATTTCAAAATTATCCCCTTCGCTCGCATGTTTGACTGTGTGACTCCGTGACGTCCAGTGTTCGCCGACTAACTTAAGTGGACCAGTGACTGTAATTAGCTGTTTCTAACGAACTTAAGTAAAGCGGCAAAGCAATCCCGTTACAGGCCTGGACAGGCCCACAGGGTTCCAGGAGGTCGAGGCTCCCAGATTTCTAGACAATCGGCATATGAAGGTGGTAAGGTTGTCAGCCCTACGCACCGGCCGCCTTTACCCCCCAGGAAATGTTCCTGGTACTCATTTCTGTTAGAAACCTGAGTAAGTGCCTTCCAATTTTTCCACCTTACAACGGAAACACAACCAGTTTCCCCATCTACTGCACTCGATTTACATAGATTTAAGGCTTCTAACTGTCGATTAACCTTTTAAAGCCTAGCGGTAACTTTACGTACCACCAGGTTTAACATTAAAAAATTCTACGTGGTGCCCACATTGCGTTTATGTGTTTTGTACGGATCTCAGAACAAACAGCAACTTTTGCCTTATAAAACATTAACAGACTGGTTTTTATAACCGAGGTGCAGAGTGTTTACAGCGCGGTACGCACCGAGTCCTTGTATAAAACAGATACACATCGCCTTTAAAGGATTAATACCTTTCTTAAATACATGTGTCTGAGCCCCAGATATATCAATCATAACACAAGATACGTTGCACACAACTTTCCACTACAAAGAACTTATTTGGGATGCACGAACAGCAAAGCGTAACAAAGCATTTCAAAAGGCATCAGTTGTATGAATTCTCGCAAAGTAAGTCTTTATCCTCCATACGATTTTGAAATTCTAACATGACTGATAAAAAGGCAATAAAAAGGTGTGTTTCTGAAGAAGATATTTGAGTTTGACATTGCACTGTTCCTTCATGCGAGGGCGTCGCATTTTTCAGCATATAATGCACATCGCATCCATACATTTTTCTCATCATTTATTGCTCTTCCATGCAGTATAACATAATGCCCCTTTGTTGCTCAATATATCATCCGAACACTGAATGGCTTTTAGAAGTCCCAGTTCAACAGGAGTCCCTCTTGTGCTGCAATTTGCCAACTGAAACTATGTTTTGGCTTCTTCCTTTCAACCTACACAAAAGTCTTTTTGTCCCGCTGACAACTTGTCATCCCTTTAACACCAAGTTACAGCCAAACTTGGCATAAAGCTGGGGCAGTGTTACAGCGTACATCATTCATAAAACGTGACGTCACTGTTTTAAATAACAAGAACTTCCCGAAACTTCGTATTTATCTACAGACTGCCTAGCCGGCTCGCCGACTAGCTTAAAGCTTGAAAGAAATCTTAGACTCCTTGCAGCGTGCTGGTCACTGCAAATATTCCTACCAACTGTTAAATTATCTGCGATTTTCAAACACTGTACGATAACCCATTCTACTAGACGTATTTGTTACAATGATTAACCCTTTAAGGACGAAGCGTGTGTTTTATATAAGGACTCAGCGCGTACCGCGCTGTAAACACTCTCCACTTCGGTTATAAAAACCGATCTCTTAATGTTTTATAAGGCAAAAGTTGCTGTTTGTTCTGAGATCCGTACAAAACACATAAACGCAATGTGGGCACCATGTAGAATTTTTTAATGTTAAACCTGGTGGTACGTAAAGTTACCGCTAGGCTTTAAAAGGTTAAACCAGCAGTAACCAGAAAATATTACCATATATAATAATTACCAGCTTCTGCCGATATTTCATCAATACCTCAACTTACGAAGGTGAATAAAAAAACACAGTAAATTCGCCTATAAAGCGAGATATTATCACAAATGTACACAGGTCTTCATGTAAAGTACCCGTTATTCTTGTCAGATTTTAATGAAACCTAAATTTTTTTCGACACATTTTCGAAAAACACTCAAATAACAAATTTCATGAAAATCGGTCCAGTGGGATCCGACTTGTTCCACGCAGACAAACAGACGGATATGACAAAGATAATAGTTGCTTTTCGAAATTTTACGAACGCACCTAAAAAAACTGTGATAAACGCTTTGCGCCATAATACAGGCTGCTATACCTTCATATCCAGAAGGGAACACAATGTAGGAACTGGCTTTGCTTGACGTTTCATTTTGAATTTTAAATGAGGAGGCTGACAAATGCTGGCAGAGGAAAGCGCTGACACCATGCAATAAACAACTCTAAACAAAGAAGCACAACTCCACTCCCTTACAGGCTACATTTAATATCTGCAATCGACTACTCAGAAACAGCAGCTTGTGCACAGGCAAGAACATTTCATGTTTGTTAAACGACGTCTCTAATGGCGTTACTTAACGACGCTGTCAATTGCAAATTCTAGACCACGTGTATGAATATCAACTTAATAAAGAACACTACCAAATGTTGCCAGTGTCGCTTTGCACATGCAGCTAAACATGTCTGCGTTTGTAGATCAGCCGCTGATATTTTGAACGTTACACTTTTAATATAAATATTCTATCGTCGTCACGTCGTCTGTCTTACGACAGGTCCACAGCCTCTTCCACAGCGACTTCTCCAGAATGCGATCTAGTGCTTCCTCTTTCCACTGCCAGTGTCTTCGCGTTTCTATACGGTCATCCAATAGCTGCTTACGTCTCCTTCCTCGTATTCCCGCCCCTTCTCTCTTTCCTTCAACAACATGTTTTACAGGGCAGTTCTTACGCAAGATGTGACCAATCCAGTTACTCTTCCTTCTTTTTATTGTTTGTAGGATCCTCCTTTCTTCCTTGACTCTTCGCAGTACTTCTTCATTTTTCACAGCATCGGCCCAACTGAACATTTTAAAGTCACGGTGGCTAGAGTATCCAGCTGTGAAGCAATTTCATCCAATCGGTCACCAAATCTTGTGTAGTGCCAAGACATCGCTAATGATACAGCACCACTACCTGGCTGTCAAGTCTAATATGTCAAAACATGTCGTATCGGTTGGCAATTATGTATTAAAGCCTAGCCATTAGTTCACGTACCGTCGGTTTAACATACACAAATCCTACGTTCTGCTCACAGAGTGTGCTCATGTGTTTTGCACGTAACTCGGAACAAACAGCCCCTTTAATATATTAACCCCTTAAAGACGAAGCGTATCTGTTTTATATAAGGACTCAGTGCGTACCGCGCTGTAAACACTCTCCACTTCAGTTATAAAAACCAGTCTCTTAATGTTTTATAAGGCAAAAGTTGCTGTTTGTTCTGAGATCCGTACAAAACAAATAAACGCAATGTGGGCACCACGTAGAATTTTTTAATGTTAAACCTGGTGGTATGTAAAGTTACCGCTAGGCTTTAAAAGGTTAAATCACTGGCTTTTATAACGGAAATGGAAGGTGTTTACTGCGCGGTACAGGCTGGGTCTTTAAATAAAACAGATTACATTTCGTCGTTAAAGGGTTAAGCACGGAAACCAATCGAATCATTCACATCCATTCTGCTCCAGCTGCTACTTCCAGCTATGTCCGGTTTAATTATAAGCGATTTATCAAAATTTGTAACAGCCCGTTGGTCTCAAAGTATATCCAAATATGAGAATTTATGGATCAAGGATTTCTGCACACATGCATTTGCAAATTAAATGGAAATCCCCACAAATCAGCTGCGGTCTGATGATTCTGCAGCAAAAATTACAGACAGAAATTTTGTCCAGCCCCCAAGAAAAACGATTACGAGATCCACGGAGAACGACTGAGGAAAATGCGGCTGGTTGGCTCTTTGTACGCGTAATGACGTTTCATCAATTGTGTACGGAATCAAATGGCAGGATACCCGTGGATGAACCAATATTACAAATTATTTATTTACCAATATTTATTCGCATTCATTAGCAGTTTTCTGATAGAGATACACTGCTGCCATCTTCAGTGCTTGTATAGAGAATAATATATTAAAAGGTAAAGGTGTCCCTGCCCACGGCATGAAGGCATACAGGGGAAGCAGAGGTACAGCTCCATTCATTCGTCGGCACTACGGGCAGTTTAGTGGCTAGTTTCGCGTTCCGGCCTCATTTTACCGCTGCGGAAGAAACTTGGTGCCCAGTGAATAGAAGGCTGGGAGTACCCCTGAGCTGACCTGGACGACGTGAAGAAGATAAAAAATGTCTCACCCCTATAACGATACGGATAGATCATATTCCTGTTTAACCTTTTAACGCCTAGCGGTAACTTTACACACCACCAGGTTTAACATTAAAAAATTCTACGTGGTGCCCACATTGCGTTTATGTGTTTTGTACGGATCTCAGAACAAACAGCAACTTTTGCCTTATAAAACATTAAGAGATTGGTTTTTATAACCGAAGTGGAGAGTGTTTACAGCGCGGTACGCACTGAGTCCTTATATAAAACAGATATGCTTCGTCTTTAAAGGGTTAGCAAGCTGCACTGTTTTCTGGTTGGTACGGAACGTCTTTACGTGTTCGCGTCAAGCCGCAGGCCAACATCACAGACGATTACACCGTTACTGGAGCGGTACACTGACCGTGTCAGATTCACTCCATCAATTCCAAATCCCATTATTAGCATGAATAATACCCTATATAATCCATGGTTACTGGTTTATGTGGCGACACTTTGTCAACTGCATTGGTTATGCGGTGCCCAATGAGACGCAGTAGGGCACTTAATGAATAAAGGCAACAGAAAGATAACAGCACTGTGTGAAGAACAATTTTGTAGCTGGAGCAACGGTGAGTGGTAAGGCCGCCCCAGGCGGCAGATTCCAAGGGGCGGCAAAATTGGCTGAAAAATGAATACTTTACATGAAAACTATGTTTTACCCTCAATAAATTTTAAATTATCGAAACAAATAAAAGGACATTCACTAAATTATTTGAATTTTTGAAAGTTCATAATATCCGTCAGTGGCGTTCATTGTGATTGCTCGCCCAGGGAGCTAAAAAACCCTAGCTACGCCACTGGCCATACGTGCAAGAATGGGTGTATCTTATATACACGTACAGGTAAGGACGTGGGGGGAGGGGAACTGGTCGTAGCATAATTTCAAATTATACCGCCGCATTACCTAGAGGGACTGAGGAAATCCAAGATGGGCGGCGTCCAATCGGAGATTCGAACCTGGGACCCCTCCCGATTAGACAGCACAGCACTGCCCTCTCGACCGCAACTTTAGGTCTATTGCTATCATACAGAACTGCTTCTATTTCAGAGTAATCAGAAAGATTAACCATTTAATTAAGAAACGTAGTCTGTTTTAACTTAGATAAAAACCCAGTCCGTACCGCGCAGTAAACACTGTCTCTCTCGGTTATAAAAACCAGCCAGTTAATGCTGTATAGGGAAATAATCGCTGTTTGTTCTGAGATCCACACAAAACACATAAATACACTGTGTGGGCAGAACGTAGAATTTGTGAATGTTAAACCTGGCGGTACATGCAGTAACCACTGGGCTTTAAAGGGCTACAGTCCGTACCGCGCAGTAAACACACTCCGTCTCGTTTACAAAAACCAGTCAGTTAATGCTGTATAGGGAAATAATCACTGTTTGTTCTGAGATCCACACAAAACACGTAAATACACTGTGTGGGCAGAACGTAGAATTGTTGAATGTTAAACATGGCGGTACATAAAGTAACCACTGGGCCTTAAAAATATACAAGAATAACTGGAATTGTTTGACGATGACCGTAGTGTGTTCAAACGTCATGGTTTAAGGAAACGTCATGTGCGTTTGACATCGCGTGTAGAGTCTGCGTGCAAGCTGAAAGAACCACTCCTTTGTCCTTATACTGTAAACGGATGTTTCACCAAAAACCAGTACATAAATCACAAACATATCTATAGATTAAAGCCATCCCTCTTGTAGATTTTTCCCTTTCTTTCTGCCATGCCACGTGCATTTGTTTTCTTCACTGTAACGAAAAACATCAATCTCAGGGCGCGACAACTGAATACCTGCGCAGTACCCCTGGCATATTCTGTTTTCCCCTGAGACCTCGCATGTCCCAAGTGACCTCCTCACTCTATCAAATTCCCAAACAAAAATCTCATTTATTTTTCTTTAACAACGCACAGCCGTACTCTGTGTCAGTTTAAAGCGTACACTTGCTTCATAACTTTATCCAAAGATTTAATTATCGAAGTACATAAATAACAAACAATATGTTTCAGCAAAATTGACCATTTATATCACAGTGGTAACTATACGTAACACGTGCTGTACCACGAAAAAACTCCGGATTTTGCCCACACAATTTATTTATATGCCACATATGATTCTCACAATAAACAGCGATTACTTCCCTAAACATCACTAAGAGACTGGTGTTTATAATGGACACGAGCTGTGTTCTCTGTGAGGTACAAACTGAAATTTTCACATCTTTAAATCTTTTTAACTTAAGTAAAATTCTAAGACTCTATATCGAATGGCAGTAGCGTTACTACTGTCACACACTTTTCATAAAACTGCCATATTTGTAATGCATTAGACAGAAATTTTAACATGATTTAATGAGGTTACGTAAACTGCCCGCCTCGTTGTGCTTAGTAAGACGGGAAAATGAAAGACCAAAGGGTAAAGGCTAAGCAAATGAGCGGTCATGGTGCAATTTAACAGAGTATCCCGACATTTGCTTGCAACGAATGAGGATAACCAAGGAAAACCTCCCAGGAGACCGTCTCCAGGACGAAAAACGCACCACAGAACTCCCAGATGGGAAGCTGCAGTGCCAAGCACTCTATCGCCAAGGCCGGTGCATTTCACATAAACACCCGTATGGGCTAGTTCAGTGTCTGTAGCAGGGGTGGCCAGATGGACATATTTGGTAGCCGCACTTTACGAAGCAACGCTTCCGAAACAAAATATTGAGGAACATCGTCGATGCACCTTGGTACGTGAGGACTAGTGACCTCCACAGGGATCTGGAAATAGATACCGTGGACAAAGAAATAAAAAGGTATGAACGGAAACGGGAGGATAGGCTCCACCAACACACCAATGTCGAGGCTTTACATCTCCTGGACAGCAGTGATATAGTAAGAAGCCTTAAGAGGGTAAACCCTTCGAGCTAGTGTAAAGTGTCAGTGAAAAAAGCACAGCTGTTCTAGTGAAATGCAAGAAAAAACGTGTCTAGCTACAAATGCCAAAAACTAAGGAACGCCACTGGGTGAACTCTTAGATTAAAATTAAACGTAGCATTTTAGGTCAGAAAAAAAATTTACTCGTTAGTGTTAAGACTAGCTGTAATGGGAGAAGCACCGAAAAAAAAATTTACGAAGCAACTTAGGTAAGAGTAATCAAATCAAACGTACGGTAGCAACACTACCCACAGCCTGAGACAACGCTGCCAGGCGCTTTCTGTTAGCCGTACAAGTCGAATTTTGCCCATGTATGAACTGAGTACAGTAGAACTCGGTTATAACGTCATGAAAGGGACTGAATATTTTGTGTCGCTATAAACGAGTGTTGTTATAACCGAGGACTGTATTATTACGGCTAACAGTGAGGAATTAATTGGTACCACAGAAAATCTGACGGTATAGACGAGATGTCACATAAACCGATATCGTTATAAGCGGGTTCGACTGTATATGTGTGTGATAAAGTACATGTGTTTATAAAAGGTAGACCAGCCCATATCCAAACACCAACACACCGGAACCTCAACGGCGGCAGCATGATCGCGCCATCACCAGTGTTGTTGCCCAACAGTATTCTTCCACCACCTTCGTCTCATTTCACTTTAATTCCCGCCAATGTTCCCTCTAACCTGAGCGGGTACGCGACCGCGCAGTAACTGCAATTCTCCCGCGCACACTGAATTGTTGCCGCGCAGCTGGAGTTTTCCAGTTTTCATTGTAAATATTCTTATTGTGCATATTACAAACAACTTTTAAAGTGCCGCGCAGTCGTCATGTCGTGTAAAAATCTCCTGCTTAGAACAGTAGCAGGTCCGCGCAGCTGTAAAAAAGTTTGACGGAACGTTATTTCCCGCAAGGAAAAAATTCGGCGCGCGTTTCGCAGATGTCATTAGTGTTTCTTCTTCTTCTTCTTCTTCTTCTTCTTCTTCTTCTTCTTCTGTTTTTTACTTTTTGAATATTTCGTAAGTTTGAAATCACGTAACCTGGAATTGCATACGTCAGGGAGTGTCTCTATAGTTTTCATCATTACTGTACGTGTCAGTAAATTTCTTTTCATTCCAAATTTGTAATCAGCATATGTTTCTCTTATATTACCATAACCTCGCTGTCTCTTCTTACGAATTTGCAAAGGAATGAAACGGATCCACGCACATCCTGCGTGAAAACAAACGCCAGCTTGAATGTTTGTAAGTGTAGACGTGTGTCCTATTGCTCAATTTGTAACCCGCAGCGATATTCAGATGTCACAAGTAAAGGTGCACAGTAGAACAGCAAACCAGTCTAATGATAATCCCCCCCGAGTGTCGTCGAAAGGACGTCAGTTCTTATCTTCATAATGTCTGTTTTTGTGGGGAGACTTTATAACGAAGTAGCTTCGTCGCGCGATGGTGACTTTACTTAATGACTTTCTGATATGACGTACGCTGCAAGGCGATGTCTAGTCAATGTCTACTCCAGCGCCACCTGGAGCCATAACTAATATACTGGCAAGGCAGGATGTGGCAAGATAACACCTCAAACGCTTCCATGTCTGCATCACTTCCCCCACAACCAAGTGTCCTTCAGAAAGTACTACCAGTGTAGACTTAATACAGTCCCGCTTTTATGGGGTTTTAAAGGGCTCTGTCCCGGTGTCCCGCAAAATTCGGTTCGGAACGCCAGATGTTCAGGGGTTTTCAAAGTCATAAAAATAAGTTATCTCTGACAATGGGTACGAACATTTTGACTTTCCCAAAGTGGGAGAAAACATTTACACAAGTAGGACAGCAATCAACCGGCTACTATCAGGGAGGACGACGTGACGGAGAGGAAGATGTGTCGTTATAGACTCTGAGCTAAAACTGCGAAGGATGAAGAATGGATATGTAACAAAAAACAATTGAATTGATTGCCCAAGTCTGAGTACAATTTTCTTCTTCTTTCTGTTGTTGTTGTTGTTGTTGTTGTTGTTGTTGTTGTTGTTGTTGTCGTCGTCGTCGTCGTCGTCGTCCTCATCCTCCTTCTCCTTCTTCATCCCCTTCTTCCTCATCTCATTTTCATTAATATTTCTTTTTTTGTATCCGTACGTCAGAATCGTTAATTTTCACGTTGTTGTAGTATTAATAACCTAATCCGCATTTTCTCATTGCATGACCGGGTAAGCATTCTGTTATAACCCACCCCCTCTCCCCGGCCACCTAAATTTTATGAACTGTACCGAATTTTCGTTTTTTTTAAAGCGGGATCCGTATGTATACACTAATTAACACAATTAAGAATGTTCATTAATTTTATGTCCCAATCTTTCAAATTATCTATTCCGTGTCATTTTGCTTAAAATATTCATGTATAAAGCCAAACAAACGCATATATATATATATATATATATATATATATATATAACGCATCTGTATAGTCTTTAAGTACAACACGTGCCGTCACTCCTTCAGGAAGACACAGACGTGCCGAAACATGCAGTAGTGAAAGACTATACGGATGTGTTTGTCAGACGTGCATTCGTTTGGTTTTATAAATGAATATTTATGAACCAAAATTTAATTCACGTATTAAAATTTTTAGTATACGGCTTTCCACGAAATAAGTTCGTTCTAACGCGCATGGCTGTTGCAACGAGGCACACAGCATGACAGCTGTATTTTTCGAAAGCGCCTACAATAAATGTCACGGACATACTGAAACTGTGACGTGGCACAGCTATATTTGAAACAAACATTCAAAACGCTGCTACCCCTTCACAGGGTACGTCCAGATCCGCTCTTGACACAATAATACAGCTGCCGCTTCCTCGACTGGGATTCAAACTGGACACCCTTAGAATACGTCTGACGCGTCAGAGCTGCATCAGACGGTTCGATATCGTTCGGTCTGATAGAGTCGACATGTTATGGTCGCTGGACCGTGCAATCGAGATATCGAAACTCACCTCTCCAAGCTCTTTGTGCACCAAATGCCGATCCTCGTACGACCTGTCTCAATGTAATTACGTCATCCAACTGTGTAATTAACCCTTCAACTCCGGCCTCGGTGCACTGTACAGACTTTAATCCTTCACACGTTGCCAGAATCGGTGCACCGTGTGATAGTGAATGCATTTAAGGGCACTATAAATTAAAGACCCTCCATCACGGGCAGTAGTTGGAATTTGAACCCCAGCGTCACTGAAGGGTTAACCAGCGCCACGGTCATTCTTCAGATCCTGACAGTCGTTCATCTCGTCAAGAAATTCCCTGCCTTTCAGGAAACTTAATGTTCACTTCTGCATTCAAAAATGTCCGACCGAGATACTCAGCACTATTGCGTAACATGCCCCACGCTGAAGGACTATCCCCTGTCGACTGTCCGCAGCCGCTTGTTCAGTTGGTAGTTAAATTAATATATGAATGAACACGCACATAACAAGCTAAATGAGTACACGAATAAATGTATATAAGAGTCTTTGTTGTTTTGTATCATGTTCGTGCCTTTTAAACACGTTAGTAGTTACCAACAGCAGCAGAAGGTGTCAGCCACAAACGACGAAGGTATACAGCATTTTTATTTCAGTATCCAGCTTTACCAGAAGTCGTTCACAGGCGCATATACATAGCAGCATGGCTTCCTAGCCTGTCAGGCCAAGTTTCGTGCCTTAGGACACGTGCAGGTACTTTATACAAGCCTTGCAATTCACAGAGTGCATATTCATTGAAATCGTGACATAAAATATTCATCAAAGGCTGTAACGTATAAGCGCGGATCACTCGGAGTATGGTACAGCAGCAGCAGCAGCAACAACAACAATCAAAACAACAGCAGCAGAAGCAGCAGCAGGAGTAACAGCTGGAATAACCAAAACAGCAACAGAAGCAACAACAACAACAGCAGCAGCAGCAGCAGCAGCAGCAGAAACAGCATCAATTTTGCACTTAAATTTCAGAGGGGTTCATGCTAGTACATAATACGTTATCAGAACAGCAGTTTAGTGCAGCTTTCCTTGGTCAAAATGGACAGTAATGCAATCTATTAAGTGACGTAAGAGACAGAAATATCAGAAATCAAAGTGACAGTCGTTCGTTTGTCACTGTACTCAGCGTTGGCAAATATTTGACATTTTGCAGATATTTTAACAGAAAAATTATTGCGATGGTAAAGGCACCAGTTTGCAAATAGCCTATTTCTTTTCTTTTTTAAAATATATCATTGTAAAACACTGCTCTATCAGAAATCTAAAACAAACGAGTAACTAAATACACTCGGTGTTAACAATAATTTGCACTGGTATTTAATGGCAATTTCCTGTGAGAAAAAATGGTCCCTTCAGTATGTGAAACTCACGTAAAAGCACAGTAATTGCTCATTCATGCTCATAATGGGGCCAAACACAGGCTTACAGTTATCAAAGCTGATCCTGTGTGTGTGTGTGTGTCCGTATTTTCGTTCGGACACAGACATACGTAAAAAAAACAGACTCCAACAAAAACAAACGCAAATGTATCTATGCGCATCGCTTTGTGATTTAGTCGCTTTGAAGAAAAAAAATGTTTCACACATACACAGGCGCACGCACACAGGTTCACGGGTATTTACCTCAGAGATAAAACTTGGGTTAATCCTGTCATAGGTTTTCGTAATCACAGATTTTATAAATCTGTTACACGCGCGAAAAGATTTACGACAAAAGGCACCACAAAAGTAATTCCAGTTTTTCTTACCGACCGATTTAACAAAAGAATTGGCATAATCTTTTCCGTTCTGTTCACTGTGACACAGTTTGGAAGGAAAAGTAGTATGCATTCATTCATTCATTCATTCATTCATTCATTTTCATTCACTCGTTCAAATATCCGCGAGTTTTCGTGACTAATCAGTGAATTTATAACAAAATTTAACACTGTATGGGCGTTTACGTTAATAGTTAGTCGGCCAGGTCATTTCATGTCACTTTAGATCGACAAACACGTGTTCCAGGAAAGCTAATTTCAAACGTACACATTTGAGTCTCACGAACGAGTGATGTTTCTTTTCACAATCAGAGAAGTTAAACAAGGGAAAAATATATTGGGGAAAATCAGGCGCAGATAAACACGCAAAGGAACACACATAAATTTACCACCAACTAGCTGCACAATATTTTGTATTTATTATTATCATTGTATTGTTATTATATTACATTACACATACGCACACAGTCTGTAAATTATCTATGGCAGGTTGGCATATACACTGCACATGCCTAGAAAATTTGTAGCTCCCTGAAGATGGCAAGAATATATTGCCGAAACATGTAGCAGCTTGATATAATAAATCTAAAACATTGTGTGACTAGTTGGTGGTAAGTTTCTGTGTATTGGATGATCTATACTTTTGCTTCATGGAACTGGGCAAAATCATATTAAGAGAAATCAGAACATTAAAAACAAGGTACTGAGTTGTAAGGCCTACACTGTAATAAGATGTTATCAGGTGGGTGTGATATTTTAAATTCGCTATATTCAGTGTGTTTGAAAGCAGAAAAATATACGGAACTTACTTGATAACTGTCAATGTCGGATGAAACATGTAGTCACAGTTGATGTCAATAAAGATAACCTGATAATAAACTTATTAATAAAATATCTGTTAAAAGCAGGTTTAATTTTTGCATTTGAAACAACGGAATGTTTGTAAACGAAGTCTGTGCGACTGTTTCTCTATCAGTAACGTAGCTGTGAGTTGCAGTTAACAGAGTGCCTAGCATTTGCGTCACTGTACCTACCCGAACGATCGGTCGGTGCAACACTGCAGCTTGTCCAGACACGTAATGTTGTGTTTAGATCAAATAAAGCTTTGATAATACCAGAAAAGCAAAGTCAAAGCCTCTGTTTGCTACAGTCTCTGAATATGGCGCCTTCCGTGTACGTCAGTATAGCGAACAGGACACGGGCTGGACGACCCGACAAATCGGGCGGCCCACCCAAACTTTTCCAACGGACAGCCGATGCACTTTCTCCTGGGAAAGGCCTGAAATGGTCAGCGGTCGAAGTTGACCAGTCGTTACCATACGTGTACATGGTGGGGTGGGTGCTTAATGAGGCAGACAAATAGCTTTATATTTAACTTTATATCGTGCAGGACACGGGTGTTACATAGCGCAGCCCAAATTTTCTGCTGATATGAATGTTTAACTCTTTCAAACTGACTGACCACCATATATACCACCACGAATAACGCTTACGTTGTGCTCACTACGTGTATTTATGTGTTTTGTGTGGATCTCAGAACAAACAGCGATTATTTCCCTATACAGCATTAACTGACTGGTTTTTATAACCGAGACGGAGTGTGCTTACTGCGCGGTACAAACTGAAACTTTAAATATAATTCT
Source organism: Coptotermes formosanus (assembly GCA_013340265.1). Lineage (NCBI taxonomy): Eukaryota > Metazoa > Arthropoda > Insecta > Blattodea > Rhinotermitidae > Coptotermes > Coptotermes formosanus. The sequence continues at coordinate 443,398 of BLKM01008640.1, read as the reverse complement.
ACGTTCTGCCCATAAAGTGTATTTATGTGTTTTGTGTGGATCTCAGAACAAACAGCGATTATTTCTCTATACATCATTAACTGACTGGTTTTTATAACCGATGCGGAATGTGCTTACTGCGCGGTACGAACTGAAACTTTAAATATAATTCTACGTTCTGCCCACGCAGTGTATTTATGTGTTTTGTGTGGATCTCAGAACAAACAGCGATTATTTCCCTATACAGCATTAACTGGCTGGTTTTTATAACCGAGACGGTGTGTGTTTACTGCGCGGTACGGACTGAAACTTTAAATATAATTCAACGTTCTACCCACACAGCGTATTTATGTGTTTTGTGTGGATCTCAAAACAAACAGCGATTATTTCCCTATAAAGCATTAACTGACTGGTCTTTATAACAGAGACGGGGTGTGTTTACTGCGCGGTACGGACTGAATCTTTAAATATAACTCAGGTTAGTTTCTATCTTTAAAGTGTTAATACACCAAATCATCCAGTTTCAAAATGTAACTTTGAAAAGAAAGAATAATATGAGACTTGCGTCCTTCTGGTACACGAGGTTACATCAACTACTAACACTGTCTGAAGACACAGCGTCCTCATTTTTCAAGTGTCGACAGGCCCTAGAGGAATTGTTCTAGGACCTACCGTCCCATGCACAGACACTACTGTTTCTCGAAACATCGGGGATCCGGTTACCCACTGACGCAGCGTCAGACATCAGAAGAACGCAAACCTGGAAACTAGTGAACAGTATTCGTGTAACACTGGTAAAATCTTTTCTTACGAGAAACTCTCTCGAAAGTTGACTTCTTAAGAGAAATAAAAAGAAAAGAAAAGAAACGCGTCTGGCATCAAACTTTCTTCTACTCTGATATTTTCTGTCATCGTGAATTCCGCTAAATCTAACGTCTTCAATTCCACTGCTAACAGGTCACAAGGTCAGATCAATGCAGTTGCATAAGACAGGCAATGAACATATAAACGTTAACTTGGAAGCGCGTTCCCGTAACCATTCTTACCGCGGAGAAGCAATAAGTATTACATATTCTGAGTGTGTGTCTGTAGCCTTAGTTATCCAGCATGCAAAGCGCATGCGCCGTATTATATTGCCATCTGTGGCATGTCTGGCTGTACCATATTTTTCCACATTATCTCATAAACGGCACGATTGTCGGAAAAAGTTCTTGAACATAAAATGTGTGTTTTGATTTTCTCTATAACTTTTGTCTGGAACATTTCTCATTCTAAGAAGAATTCAGCGAGATATTATCATAAATGTAGAAACGCCTTCATGCAAAGTATCCGCAATTTTGTCAGATTTTAATGAAACTCAAATTTTCTAAACATATTTATGAATAATCGTCACATACCAAATTTCATGAAACTCCTTCCAGTGGGAGGCGGGTTGTCCCAAGCGGACAGACAGACAGACATGACGCAGCTACCAGTCGTTTGCGCCTAATGAATGAGACCTCCCCAGCGATCTCAACTGGGACACGAAGCACCCCCCCCCCCCCAACAGCATAACAATGGACAACCAATTCATGAGGCCCACACGTTCGACCAGTGTCACAGTTCCCTTATTTCCGTGTCATTATTCAACACGAATCTGGCCACATTCTGACAGGCGATTGAATGCCACAGGTGGGAAGAAAGCGGTTATTGATTGTGAGAGACATCACCAGCGTCATTTCCCTTTCTCATCCCTTCCCGTCACTCCAACATAGAGAAAAACGTCTAAAGTACTTCTACTGCAAATACAGCGGGTTGCAGCTTTAACAGGATTGAGCTCCAAACCACTGACGGGTTTAACCCTTTAAAGACGAAGCGTATCTGTTTTATATAAGGACTCAGTGCGTACCGCGCTGTAAACACTCTCCACTTCGGTTATAAAAACCAGTCTCTTAATGTTTTATAAGGCAAAAGTTGCTGTTTGTTCTGAGATCCGTACAAAACACATAAACGCAATGTGGGCACCACGTAGAATATTTTAATGTTAAACCTGGCGGTGCGTAAAGTTACTGCTAGGCTTTAAAACGTTAACGACACTCACTGCCAACTCCCGGTTACAGCTTTATCTGCACAAACTACAGAATTACAGTAGAACTCGGTTATAACGTCATGAAAGGGACTGAATATTTCGTGTCGCTATAAACGAGTGTTGTTATAACCGAGGAGTATAATGTTATGGTTAACAGTGAGAAATTAATTGGTACCACAGAATATCTGACGTTATATACGAGGTGTCAAATAAACCGATGTCGTTATAAGCGGGTTCGACAGTATTTACTTCTTGGATTTAACAGCTACAGCCGCCGGTTGAGATCGGCTGTCTGGATAAACCGTGTTTTATTTATTTATTGACTTAAGCCCTATTTATGGTTTACTTAATGGCCCTGTTATCTCATATTATACAGCGTCGGCTAAATAATGAATTGGAAAAGATAGATAAGACACTGTGACAGTGTCTGAAGTATTATACAGGGATTTTTCCTGAAGGGACAGATGAAAGGTACGAAAAACGTCAGGGTATTTCCTACTGAAAGCATGGGGCTAACCACATGTCTATGGTCTTCAGTAGTAAACTAGATGATGGCGAGAATTACAATAAATCCAGTAAAACCATGATAATTTATTATATTATTTTCAACTACGTGTTTCGGCCTAAAAGACCATCATCAGGTTGAACACAAAAATTACACACACACACACACACACACACACACACAGACAGACACACACAGACACACACACACACACACACACACACAGTTTAGATAGGACTGAGATGTGAAAACCTCAATTCCACATAAACTGTGTACATATAGATACGATATGAAAACCAACAAACGCATATAAGTGTATGAAAGTGTATTATACACACCGTGTACCTCCTACATGTTTCGGCCCCTCATGTGGCCATCTTCAGGGAGGTACAGTACAAAGAATAAATACATCAAAATGTTACAGCTTTTGGAACCAATGCACAGACAAAAAACATTAAATTTTAAAAATAATACACGATTTAAAATACATGTTCGAGATTAAAATACAGAAAAAAATGCTTTGTGCTTGGTTCTTTTTATTTATGTTATTTTATTATTTACATTATATTATTATACTATATTATTTATATTTTTTATTCTTCTGTTCAACTTACGATGGTCCTTTAGGCCAAAACATGTAGTTGAAAACAATAAAGTAAATTGTTTTGATTGGATTTATTGAATTGTAACTGTTGAAAAGCACAACAGGGACGAATTATCTCACGATAGGCGATTTTGTGTGTTTTACGGATGTGACGTGCGGAAACTGACGCCGGAGCGCTGCTCTATCCGCAGCGTCTGCTCTCTTCCCCAATTAACCTCGCCATATTAAGTGCACAAAATTATGTACCGTTGTGTCAGAAATGGTGCGTGGCGAACAATCTGGAGCACGTTAATGAAAATCAAATGGTTTAATGGTCGATATTAGGTCACCCGCATACAGGCAGAGGGATGTGGTCTCCACATCTGGCGTTCCTTTATTATGCGTAGGGAACGCTTGATAACGGCTACGGGCTGGATGTTCCAGGAAAGGCGGTTCGATTCCAAACAGGTGCAAGAGACATCTCGGTTGTCCAAAAGGTCGAGATTGGCTGCGAGGGCCGCCTTCTTTCTAGTGAATGGGTGTCACAGACCGTCTCGAAAGAACATTCTTTCTGTTTGAAAACTGTTAAGGCGTATTACTGTACTTGCTTTACGCTACTCCTTTAAAAATTTCAGAAATTTATACATCTGAAATTTTTAATACTTTTATTCCCAAGGGTGTCCACCTCTGCTATGTATATATTTTATACATAATAACGTACATAATGGATCGAGATTCAATCCCTATACAACTGCGTGTATATTTTTTTTTCTTCCTAGCAGCCAGTCTGATGATGAAACATGTCGAAACATGTAGCTAACCTGAGAACTACATACAGCAGAACCCGGTTATAACGACATCCGTTTATACGACACCTCGCCTGTAACGTCAGATATTCTGTGGTACCAATTAATTCGTCACTATTAACCATAACAGTATATAACTCGGTTATAACAACACTCATTATAACGACACCAAATATTCAGTCCCTTTCATGACGTTATAACCGAGTTCAACTGTATATTGCTGCGTTTTGACTGGATTTATTCTGTTTCTTCCAGTCGGTACTGTGGGCCCTTTCGCCGGGAGTAAAGTGACCGGAACGTGAAACCAATCACTCACCACCATAGCTGCACCTCAACTTGTCCACGCGGGCGTGCACAGCCAGAAGTCAGTGTTTTATAAATAATAATAATAATAATAATAATAATAATAATAATAATAAAGTGCCTTGACAGCTGACAATCAGGTCTGCACTCAACTTGTGCTGAAGTTCATGTTACAGATCTGCCTAACCTCTCCTCAAGCGATTTCCTCTAGAGGCGGCAGAACGCTACAAACCGGAAGGGCGCGGGTTCGATTCCCGATGGTGTCATTGGAATTTTTCATTGACATAATCCTTCCGGCCGCACTATGGCCCTGGGGTCGACTCAGCCTCTAACAGAAATGTGTACCAGGAATATTTCCTGGGGGGTAAAGGCGGCCGATGCGTAGGGCTGACAACCTTACCACCTTCATGTGCCGATTGTCTGGACATCTGGGAGCCTCAACCTCCTGGAACCCTAAGGGCCTGCCCAGGCGTGTAATGGGACTGCTTTACCTTCTTATTTGACTGTTCGGTAGGAAGAAAGCGTCGATTCAGCCACACAACTTCTAAGTAAATACGATAGGGTTACTGATGACGAATAGAACACAGCGTAGTTATGCAGTCACAGCACGGCGATCCATCTCTGTCGCGTCTGTCAAAAAAAAACCGTTACTGTTTCAAAATCCGAGGGCGTCTGTGGAAGATAACGCAAAGTCGTTTATCAGCATAACTTCATACTTCGCTTGAGAATTGATGGATTGGTTTGTCTGTCACAGGTAGGAAGTACTGCTTATTGAGACTGAACTCGCAATTCTGAAGCCTTTTCAACAAAACTATCACCACCTGCCTACGATACGAATCTCCTGGCGACCACAAAAATAATTCTTTATTGTTTTAATAGCAAATATTAAAGATATGGATTTTATGTTCACATAGATAGGCAACGCATTCATTCACTCATTCATCCATCCATTCATTCATTCATTTTCAATCCTTCAATCATTCATTCATTCATTCATTCATTCATTCATTCATTCATTCATTCGTTATGTAGTGTGTCTTACGACACGTCCATAACCTCTTCCAAAGCGAGTTCTCCACACAGTGTGATCTAGTGCTTCCTCTTTCAATTTCCAGTATCCTCTCGTCTCCCTAAGGTCATCTAATAGCTGCTTACATCTTCTCCCTCGTCTTCCCGTCCCCTCTACATTTCCTTCAATAACGTGTTGTAGAAGGCAGTTCCTACGCAAGATGTGACCAATCCAGTTAGCCTTCTTACTTTTTATTGTATGTAGGATATTCCTCTCCTCCTTGACTCTTTGTAATACTTCTTCATTTCTCACACGATCGGTCCAACTGTTCTTCTCCAACCTTCTCCAGCATACATTTCAAAACCTTGAACGTATCTACTTACGTAGCCAACTGTTACTATGAAAATCAGTTCCGAAACGTAAATAGCACTTTTTAATGACAAAACATGAAACACGTTCCTTGTTATTTTTGCTTCTGATGCACTGACTTCAGCGTCAACCTTATTCAAATCTGAAGATGGAGGCACAAGTTCCTCCGAAACGTAGGTGCGAACCTGCAAAATTACACGGCGTCAGAAGTCAGAAAACTAAACCACCTCCATGAAAAAAGAATGTATACGAAAAACTGTATCACTGTAAAGACGGTATGATAAACCAGGTGGTTAGACGCCGGCGTCTCACCACACAGGGTAGTCGATGTGCGATTTCTTGTGCACAAAGTGGCACTGGGACACGTTTCCCACTCCCTTCAAGTATTTCGGGTGTCCCTTGTCAGACTCAGTCAAATAAACGCTTATGCTTCCTTAACCTATCACCGACGCTATAGGCCTACGACGTTAGCAACCGACAGCGTCGTTAAATGACACACATCACTGAATTGTCAATCTAGCCCCCCCCCCCAAAGTCAAAGCGCATTTACTTCGAAGTATTCAAATCCCTCGCCAAATGAGGAAGGACTTGAGGGAATTTGGCGATTAGGGGAACTCCCTCTCCTATTAACGTTGATCGAAGCCAAAGCTGATTAGACCTCAGTAAACAAACACCTGCAGGCGAGCATACTGACCTTAATTGAACAAACATAAATACAACAACAAACATGACAGACAACTTAATGACCAAGAATCGAACCCAGGACCTCCACAATACGAAGAACAAATGATAACAAAACAATTATATCATTCGCTTCGCGCAATCAGCTCTTACACTCGCACTCCTAAACAAACCCGATACACAACAGCCAACTGGAACTGCAGCGCGATCATCAAAGTACTTTGAGATGCAGAACAGACACACAACTGCATATAATTTGTACAGGTCTTAATGGAACAACGATTTTACAGGAGTACGGAAAATGGAAAAACAATTAACCGTGACGTCACTATTAGCATGGGAATTGTACAGTAGGTCGGAAGTAATTTTGAATTCCACTTCCAAATTTTACACGATGATGGTAGTTAGTTGGGAAAAACATAGACAATGTTTTGCAAATATTTGTTCAACCCCCCCACACACACAGACAAACATCCATTAGCAGGAAACAATAAAGCTGAATATGTTCCTTTTGCTGCCCGGTTTCACACTTAGCAGGGTTTCTGTACCACATTTCAAGGGCACGTTATCGCTTGAGTGCATCGCTTTAGTGTCCGGACTGTTCTTATCACGGTGTGCTACATTGCTGTCTTGTTTAGTAGCTTCCAAGTAGCAAATGCTCCAGACGATGGAAGCACTAAGCACACACGGTGAACACGGTCTGGTGTGGATTCACAACGTTACAGCCGCGTGTCGACATACAGGCCTGCCTTGCCTTACGACTTCATGACACAGCGGTTACTGTACGTACCGCCTACTGCACATTTTGCCCTACATGTATTTATGGGTTTCTTAAAATTCTCAGGATAAATAAATAAATAAATAAATAAATAAATAAATAAATAAATTGTAAACCTTATTTACAAGAGCTTCTGGCTGCAAAGTGCAAGACAAATGTCCATAGCCTCTTCCACAGCAAGTTCTCCACACAGTGCGATCTAGTGCTTCCTCTTTCAATTTCCAGTATCCTCTCTTTCCCTTAAGGTCATCCAGTAGCTGCTTACGTCTTCTCCTAGGCTTCCCGTCACGTCTATCCGTCCCTCTCTCTTTCCTTCAATATCGTGTTTCAGAAGGCAGTTCCTACGCAAGATGTGACCAATCCAGTTAGCCTTCCTTCCTTTTATTGTACGTAGGATATTCCTCTCCTCCACTCTTTGCAATATTCTATATCTTTATTTCTCACACGATCGGTCCAAATGATATTCTCCGTCATAATCCAGCATCACATTCCAAAACGCAGTGTCGATTGGTAAATACCGATGTTTCGGACAAGCACAGTGCCTCCATCTTCAGGATCAAATAGTCCAAGAAGGGTACCTTCGGCGGCAAATATGACAGCCGATACTCGAGCCCGTAAGCCCATGAACGAGCAGTGAGACATCAGTTAGCCTGGTTACTATACACGGCTGGGATTAAGAACTCTGGGCGAAAGCGGCTTGTGTGTTGGTGGTGTTGAATGTCGGGATTATAACGCCAGAGCAACATGTTGCGATGTTAGTTTACTTCCTTACTTATTTCTTAGAGATTAAGATACGTTAATGGAAGACGTGATTATAAGGGGGAGAAGTGGAAAGCATTTCCAGCTTAGCTTCGGCCATCATAAATCCCCCACAGAGCGGCCAGCAAACAAACTCGGCGACCGACCGATCACGCTGCGAGGCAAAGTTAAATATGACCAACACCGCCAGAACGGGCTCAATTAACCTACAATTCTGAACAAAGTTTATTTTATCTACGTTCGTACTCAACGTATATCCTTAAACTAATCCGCAGGAAGTATATTCTATCATACATTGCTAGCTTAATTGGCTGTGAGACTTATTTTGTAAAGGAAACACCTGAACCCCACCACATTAACTCATTCATTCATTCATTCTTCATTCATTCATTTATTCATTCATTCAGTAGTTTGTCTTACGACAGGTCCGTACCCTCTTCCACAGCGAGTTCTCCACACAGTGCGATCTAGTGATTCCTCTTTCAGTTTCAAGTATCTTCTCTTTTCCTTAAGGTCATCCAGCAGCTGCTTACGTCTTCTTCGTCTTCTTGCCATCATTTCTATCCTTCCTTCTGTTTTTCCTTCAATAACGTGTTTCAGAAGGCAGTTCCTACGCAAGATGTGACCAATCCAGTTCGCCTTCCTTCTTTTTATTGTATGTAGTATATTCCTCTCCTCCTTGACTCTACGTAATATTTCTCCATTTCTCACACGATCGGTTCAACTGATCTTTTCCATCCTTCTCCAGCACCACATTTCAAAACTCCCCATGTATTTCTGACAAACCCATCACATTTGTTTACACATTTTTATGGACTTTTATGAATACATTTTAAAAGTAACAAGCAGTTAATCACCAGTTACAAGAGATGCCCATGTACAATTTGTACAATAATTAATTTCCATTTTATTTGCCGTTTTTTAACGCTGTTCACCGTGCCACAGCTCGGACGGTTAGTGGCCGGCTTCTCATCCCGGAGGACGGGGTTCACTACTGGGCCAGTTCATGTGATATTAGTAGCGATGGCTGTGTGGTACAGGTTTCCCTGCAAGTACTTCGGCGTTACGCTGTCAGTGTTATTCTACCGACGCTACATACCGACGCTATATTATCTTCGCACCTGACAGCTTCTTTAAATAACATACAAATAATTACAAACTACTGCGTGTCAATCAAACATTCAATCATACAACAAGCGCAATATTTGTGTCAGACTGTAATGGACAGTCACACAATCATACGGACTTTTATTGAAAACTATTCTGAACCTCTCGCGTTGTCAACTGCGGACGGTCACAGCAAAATAATAGATGAGTTATTTTTCTCTAAACGAATGTAAAACGCTTCGTTATGTTTCATACGGCATGATAACCCACACTAAACCTGTGCAGTGCAAAGCAACTCATTACCAGAGATGACTAGACCTACAAGGCTACGATTAATCCGAATTATGTTAAAGACAGAGTCCGCACCGCGCAGTAAACACACTCAGTGTCCATTATAAAAACCAGTCAGTTAATGCTGTATAGGGAAATAATCGCTGTTTGTTCTGAGATCCACACAAAACACATAAATACACTGTGTGGGCAGAACGTAGCATTGTTGAATGTTAAACCTGGCAGTACATATAGTAACCACTGGGCTTTAGAGGGCTTCAGGCCGTACCGCGCAGTAAACACACTCAGTGTCCGTTATAAAAACAAGTCAGTTAATGCTGTATAGGGAAATAATCGCTGTTTGTTCTGAGATCCACACAAAACACATAAATACACTGTGTGGGCAGAACGTAGAATTATATTTAAAGTCCCAGCCCGTACCGCGCAGTAAACACTCCGTCTCGGCTATAAAAACCAGTCAGTTAATGCTGTATAGGGAAATAATCGCCGTTTGTTCTGAGATCCACACAAAACACATAAACACACTGTGTGGGCAGAACGTAGAATTTGTGAACGTTAAACTGGCGGTACATACAGTAACCACCGGGCTTTAAAGGGCTTAAGATATTACGCTAACAATGGTACTGTTATAACACTATGACAAACGCAACAAGCTGAGAAACTTTGACGTTGGTGCTATGATAGAATTTTATTTCACTTCGAAAAGAATTCTAATAAATTCTGTGGAGCTTTAGGGTTGTTTTTCCACCACAAGGTGTTTCAGCTACACAAATAACACTGTTAAAATCAGTGTGCCTTTGATATATGCATGTAGTTAGCAAAAATGCCAACTCTGGTAAACATAAACCCTGATTACCGATAGCGCAAGTATTTCACTGAAGTAAGCCACATCGATTATCGAAACAATTTATTTCTCTAAGCTGTCATTGTATCAGGTCTGTTGGTAATAAATGGGAAGTTAATTGACGGCCGTGGGATACGGATAAGTCAAATATGACTGATGAATGTGACGTGGGTCACAACTGCAATGGTACACGTTTAATACAACAGTGTCACAAAGGACACAGCCTCCACAACGACAATTACGGCGCGTATGTCACAGTCAGGTTTAAGACGCACTTTTCCATCACGTACTAGTTAAAAGTCGCCCTAATTTTATACGGGTATAATTAATCCCCCGTGTACACCTTCAAATACAAATTAATACATTCGTATGTTCTACACCCATTCAATTTCATTTAACGTAATCTTTAAACTGATATGCAGACTTCCACTGAAATATGTATAACAATTTTTATTGTAGGGTTTATACTTAGAAATTTAGAGCTACCGGTGGTTGGATTTTCACGAAATTTGATATGTGACGATTTTTCGAAAATCTGCCCAGAAAACTGAAGTTTCATTAAAATCTGGCACGAATAACGGGTACTTTACATGAAGACCTGTGTACACTTATAATATATTGCTGGATCATTCTTAAAATATGTTTCAGAAAAAAGCTGCAGAAAAAATCAAAACAGACATTTTATGTTCAATAACTCTTTTCCCAAAATCGTGCTGTTTGTGAGATAATGCGGAAAAATACGGTAGAACTAGACAGGCCACAGCTGAAAATATAATACAGCGCATGCGCTTTGCATGCTGGATAACTAAGGCTACAGACACACACTCAGAATACGTAATACTTATTGCTCTTCCACGGCAACAATGGTTACGCGAACGTGCCTCAATGTTACATAATCCGCACATTGTTTGTCTGCCTGACAACATGCTACGTTCACCAGGTATCATGTATATCTGAGAGTTAAAGGTAGTCATTTCAAATACCCGCTTTAATACGTAGTGTGTTATATTACTTAGTAAAGACAGTTAATGTGTATTACATGAGCAGGTTCCGCCTTAAGTGGCAGGCATGTACCGCAAGGTGGACCTCAAATTACACTGCAGAACAAAATGCAATATATGGGGGAAGTTCAGTGTACAAAGTTGAGAGTTAGAAACTAAAATCGCCTTAACCTTCTAAATCAGGCCACTCAGTACTCTGGGAGTAAGTACTGCAAAGTGCAGAAGCAGTCGGTTTTACACAGATAGTAAGTTTACTTGTGACGTGTTTAGCGACTTTCGGAAGCTATGCTTGGAGTTGGTCAAAAATTGAGCCCATCTGAATTTATATGCCTGTGACGGTATTCCTACTTTGACGTAGAGGTGGCGCTTGCGTGGTCGGAAGATCCTTAGCACTATGCCCGCCGTAGCGTAGCTACTGGTAGCGCCTCCCAGGCCGGACAGGTCAAAGGTGACGACCCACACCCTAATCCCCTACGTGGCAAAGTAGACGAGCTTCTGTAGCCGCAGTTTAGGAGGCAACTTAGGCAACAGCCATGTCCTTATTTATCAAGTGAAACCGTACGGTAGCAACATTACTCATAGCCTGAGAGAACGCAGACAGCGCTTTCTGTTATCAACACAAGGAATTACTGCTTGGTGGGGGATCCACTAATCTACTGACAGAATAAAACATTTTTTCCGCCCATCGTTTGATTGATTCTTATTTCTGTCCATCCACCTACAGTACGTTAGAGTTGTGAGTCTCCTTTGTTTACAAAATCTTTTAAAACGTCGTTCACGGTCTCCCTTACGCACACTTAATTAGACTCCTGTTTATACTTCCATTTACTATTTTCACACTATTTATCCCGTGAAATGGGCTGCAACTCCATTTAAAAATCCAACACCTGCAGAACACAAAATGTATAACACAAACATTCCGTAATTACTGCGATATATTTCGCGGCGTACGCACACCCTCACCAGGGATTGTATATTTTCTATACATCCCGTCATACCACATGTAATATATAAACGGTTCATATATTACTTCTTTGTAGACGTGAAGTACCTGAAAATTAGTTTTTTACAGGTAATCTGCGCCAGCAGCACCAGTGCCGTGAACGCGCCGCTGTTTGGCCACCCAAGGTGTATAGTTAAGAGCTACGGACAGCGCTATTGCAACAAAATATTTAAGAAAGGTTTAAAAAGTCCGAAAATAGTAACAGAAACGCCGTTAAAGTACCTGACACGCAGATAGGGGGGAGAAGTTTATGCTGTCCGTACCTTACACGTAATGTTACTAAATATAAATATACATAATATATAAAGTACATATATAATAAATATATATAAATACATAAATACAACTTCAGGGAGGAGAAGTGTTTAACTCCGAGACGCGCGGTAACTGTGTTTTGTATTTAACAGTCGCCTGTAACATCACTTCAACGGAAACGCTGCAACGACGCCAAAATTTCTGCCTCATGTTCCCAGTTAACCCTTATGTGGGGCGATTCAAATTAAGTAAATGCTTTACACAAACACACTCTCATAAAAATATTTTAAACGAAATTATGAACCTCTACCAAATGTAAAAAATTCCACAAGGCGAATTTCCGAATATCTGATTTCCGTGCGTTTGCTTTTAAAAATCACCGGCACTTCAGTTGTGGGGTGTTTGAGAGGAGGGGGAAAAACAACCGGGTTTATTGGAGCATATAGGTACGTCTCTCACTGTCACACACACACACACGCGCGCGCGCACACACACGCAAATTCTGCACAAGCCGAAAACAAATTCTAAGTATTCACATGTTCTGTTACTAATATGCAGTGCACATTACAACAGGCTTGGTAGGAAGATATGTTACACACATACGCAGTTTCAAAAACGCGAAAACTAAAACAAAGAAAAATGACACAAATTCATATTGGGGTGGAATTCTGAAACTGTCTTTGAACACACATGACTAACCTATGCTATCTCTATTTGTAACACGTATTATCGAGCAGTATTCTGTACACAGGGCTATTTCTCGTACGTCTTATGCAGGCGTGATTTCAGGCTTCCATCACGATGTACGTGAGATCTGCATTATTCTGCGATATTACGCAGAGCTGAGTGCTAATTCTGTACTGACGTTTCGGTACAACTTATCAGTCTGATTTACCCTTGAATATTGGACCTATAGCTTCTCCCGAAACGTCGGTACAAAACTACCACTCAGCTGTGCGTAGTATCCTAGGACACTTGAAGATGGAACCAACAGGTTCCTCCGAAACGTCGCCACAGAATTACCACTCAGCGCTGCGTAATATCCCAGGACCCTTTAAGAGGGAACCTACACGTTTCTCCGAAACGTCGCCACAGAACTGCCACTCAGCGCTGCGTAATATCCCAGGACCCTTGAAGACGGAACCGCCAGGTCCCTCCGAAACGTCGCTACAGAACTACCACTTAGCGATGCGTAATATCCCAGAAGAGCGCAAAGCTCATCTGATGCGTGCTTCACGTCCCGCCCATCTCACCGCCCACTCATTTTATCACCCAAAACAATATCTGCTGTAAGATGCAAATTCTTAAGTTTTAGTTATGCAATTTTCTTCAGTTTCCCCTTACAACCTCCTTCAAAGATCCAAATATTATGCTCAAGATCCCACAAAATTAAATACCCCTAAGAAATGGATAACATAGTCACTTTGATTAAGTAGACATGAAGCCATTAAGACATATGGGGGGCGTGGGAGTATAGCTCCAGTCATTCTTAACCTCGGAGCTAGACGTAGGGTAGTCGCCAGATTCACGCTCCAGCCGCTTTAGCTCCGTGGAAAGAGGCCTGGAAAATCATCACGTGGGAAGAACCGGTGGCAAAAGCGCGAACAAGAAACTTTATATCCCCCGAAGGGAACCCAAATACGATTCTGCCATTATCCAGCCCGCACCCTAGTCACTGCCCTGTTTCCGTTAAGTATTTCTAAAGAACTTCAAATATAGAACATAGTTTTCTGTTCGTGTTAGTTGGAAAGTCCGCTACCGTGTCGACACAGTTCAGCTGCCGTGAAACACAGTGTTCACTGGGGATGATGGCTAAGTTTGAGAAGAGTTGTGGAGTGTTTGTACACCCTGCGCAAAGTTTCTGTTAAGCTTTAGTTTATTGAAGCTTCCGTTCAAAAGAAGCTATTGATATCGGCAGTCAGAAATATCCTAAGTACTAGCTCGATGCACGCACGCACGCACGCACACACATTTCCTGGGAACAGAATCCAGACCAGCTCTCTACGGCTTTACTGAGAAGGCACTGAACAGTGTCTAAGACTTTCAAAATTACTTCGAAGCAACAAAAAAACTCGAAAATTTCCTGAATTTCGTTTCAAACTTCCATTAACCTTTTAAAGCCTAGCGGTAACTTTACGTACCACTAGGTTTAACATTAAAAAATTCTACGTGGTGCCCACATTGCGTTTATGTGTTTTGTACGGATCTCAGAACAAACAGCAACTTTTGCCTTATAAAACATTAAGAGACTGGTTTTTATAACCGAAGTGGAGAGTGTTTACAGCGCGGTACGCACTGAGTCCTTATATAAAACAGACACGCTTCGTCTTTAAAGGGTTAAAGAACCCTGTAACCAATAGGGGATTGGGTGGACCCCAAAACCAGTCTGAACGTTCTGAAAACGAGAAAAATCTCTCGCCTCCTATCGTGATTCGAACCCCTGATCGTCCAGCCCGCAGCCTAGTCACTATACCAACTGAGCTATGAGTTCGACTCTCAACTCTGTGACATATGAACCCCGATTAACGTCGGTCTAACAATCGCTCTAGTCTTCCTCTGTAATAACTTCGCTGTAATACATTTTCTTTTCATTTTTGCGAACATGTGCAAATTAAGTTAGTTTCATATTAACGCACCTCGCTCTCAGCTTTTGCCCACATCTCTCTCTCTCTCTCTCTCTCCCCACCCCCCTCTCTCTCTTAAACCCCGGCAGCTCGGATCATGAACGCCAGCGTTCTTGTTCATATGCTAATTAGACAGGGCCACTCGGCTTATAGTGAAATCTCTTACAGCACATCTCATATATTTTTATACAACTCACATATATGCAAAAAGGTCTTTGCATATTAAACTTAGCGTTCTCTGTTACAGGACCGTGTGATTTTAAAGGACAGACAATTATCTGAAGATACGACAGTGGGTGCTGTGTTCATGGATAGCGTTAAGGAAGATAAACAGTTACGCCGAAAGACAAAGAATATACCGCGAGTGGCCAAAGATAACAGTAGACTACCCGTATAAATTAAAATGCCATGATTTTACAAAATCTTAAATGAGAAGGCAAGAAATTGGTCTACTGCGTGTTATAAATGTGAGGGAACGCGAAAAAGTAAAGACAATTTTATTTTACTTTAAAACAATACCGGCCACACCGAACTAACATGGGGGATAAAAATATCGCGACTTTTCCTTCGTCTGCGTTTAATGACAACACAGTGGCACGTTTCTGTGCCAGAGTAGTGGAACAGTAGTGTAATTAACCCTTTAAAGACGAAGAATATCTGTTTTATATAAGGACTCAGTGCGTACCGCGCTGTAAACACTCTCCACTTCGGTTATAAAAACCAATCTGTTAATGTTTTATAAGGCAAAAGTTGCTGTTTGTTCTGAGATCCGTACGAAACACATAAACGCAATGTGGGCACCACGTAGAATTTTTTAATGTTAAACCTGTTGGTACGTAAAGTTACCGCTAGGCTTTAAAAGGCTAAAACTTAACTACTCTTACTGCCGGTCCCAGTGGCCGCGCGGTCTAAGATGTGGGTCTGCGGACGAGCGCTTGCTGGGATCGTGGGTTCGAATCCCACCGGAGGCGTGGATGTTTTGTCTTGTACAGTGTTTGTGTTGTCAGGTACAGGTCTCTGCGACGGGCCGATCCCTCATCCAGAGGAGTCCTACCGACTGTGGTGTGTGTCTGAGTGTGATCAAGTGAAAATAAACAACCTCGACACCTACTGTGAGTAGGCAGAAGAGGGAAGGACTGTGAAATGAAACTATTCTTATTAAGGTGAAAAAATTAGTTCAAAACATAACTAGCTCCATGGAGGAGAGTCCTTGAAAAGCTAACAGTTCCTCAGCTAGTCAAGAAATTCCCCGCATTTTGTAAAAACCGAAGATTCATCACCGCATTCACAAGAGCCCCCCCCCCCACCTATCCCTATCCTGATGGCTCAGAATAGGGGCAAGTGAGTCGACCCTCGAAGACGTGACCGATACGTTGTCCCGAAACGTCGGTATATGAATACCACTCTACGCTGCGTAATATCCCAGAAGAGCGCAAATCTCACGTTCTCATTCTGTTCTCAACACAATGTTACGTACTGAAGCGCTGTGCGAACAGGTTTTGTTCATTTGGTTCCCCGAATAAGATGTTTTCCCAACGCTAAGTAAACCATGCATTCCGCTGGTTCCCTGCTTTGTCAAATGACCTGCTACACAACTGATATCAGATACAAAGGGAACCGCAACTGACTGCCCATATTATGATGTTTCGGTCCACGATATGGAGCAATTCGGAAGTTACTGACATAATCAGCAATTAGCACTCATCAAAGTTTCGAAGGGCTTTCTAATTATTTCAAATCACAGTTTTTTTTAAGTGGTGAAGTGCCCCCCAGCAGACGTTACGGACACACCGCAACCTTGAGGCTTCTTGTGCAACCCTATGATGAAGATGAAGATTATTTTCTGTCATTTTCCTAGTAATGGAGCACCGGTGGAATGAAATTGACAGAGGAAAACCGAAGAACTCGGGGAAAAACCTGTCCCAGTGCCACTTTGTTCACCACAAATCCCACAAGGACTGACCCGGGATCGAACACGGGTCTCCGCGGTGGGAGGCCGGCGGCTAACCGCCTGAGCCATGGCACGGCCAAAATCACAGTTACAAGTCCAGTACAAACGAACACGGAAGTGTTGACTGGATTAATTTGGCTTAACTAAGGGTTCAGTAGCTGGTTGACATAAACACGGTGATGAATATTTGTCCCTCGTAACTGATGGAGAATTTCTTTACAAAGTGTGCAACTGTCAGCTTACAAAGGACACTGCACTGTGTAACTACCGTATCATCCCGAATACAAGCCGAAAGAGCCGTACAGGAAAGTGGGGGTCGTTTTACAATCGACGCCTTACGGCACGTCCCAGTAACACGTCTGCGACACGTCCTCTCATGGTGAATAGTGGCTAATGGTGCAGGGTATAGCACTGTCCCTTCCCATTCAGCATTCCAGTCAAAGCTTGGGTATTAGTTGCAGTGCAGTACACGTCTTTGCCTAATTCACAGGGTGAGTTGTGTTTCTTCATCCGCTCCCCCCACTCCCCCCACACCAAATACCACAATATGAAAGACAGAGTCATCTTACATTTGGAATTATATAGTAACTGGTCTCAAGTACCGGTGACTGCGGGGGCTAGGATAGGGCAGTCTGTATAGCGACTCGCTACGGGCTGGACGATTCCAGGTTCGAATACCGGTGAGGAAAAGCTTTCTTCTCCACAGAATTCAGACCGGCTCCGGGGTACGCCCAGCCTACTGTACAACGGCTAACAGGGCCCTTTCTCGGGGGTACAGCGGCCAGGACGTGGCGTTGACTATGCACCCCACCTAGCACCGAGGTTAAGGAAAGACTAGACATATCTACACTCGCTCTCGGTGGCTGCATGGCATGTTACGGGGAGACCTTTACCTTTACTGATGACTGTGAATCTATTCACAATTCTAAAGCAAGAACACTGCTAAGCATCAAGCAAAGAACGTCGTGTGATTTATGTACCATACTGCGGTACAAGAACAGACTGTCTTTTCCATTGTGCTGAAAAATAACAACAAACACAGGAGTACGTAAACTGGTACACGAGGTCAAATGGGGGTTTCGGAATATGCGTTCATGTATTCTATATCCATATGGCGTAAGGTGGAGTTGTCACGCTGTATGGAAGGCAAATATAAAGACAGCAGAAAATGGCGGAAATAAAACAGAGACGAAAAGAGCAGCGCCCGTTTCTGGTACAATGCACAGAGTTTTATACGAGAGCTACGAAATACTGAATTTAAGCAGCAGGTTATTCCAAAACGTCGGTACTTATCTACCAGAGTACATGGTCTCACGTGTCATCGTAATCCCAAAATTTATTTCACTTAATTCTTCTTCTTTTTCTTTTCTCCAACCCCCCCTCCTCCAACTCCCCCCCCCCCCTTCCTCCTCCAGCTCAAGCACTACAGCCCGTTGTGGATACTGGCTTCGAACAAAATCTTCTTCCATGCCGCCCTCTGGCCAAGCCTGCTTTTATTCCAGTTGGTATTCAAATCACCTTCAACCTCGTCCCTCCATCTTTTACATGGTCTTCCTCTTTTCCTTTTTCCATCCATTGTAACTGTTGCAACATGTTTTAACATTTTTCGGTTTTGCATTCTTGCATCGTGACCATACCACCTTGTAATATGATTTCGCTTCGTTAGTTTATACAATATTTCGAAATTCGATTTTGAATAACACTGTTGCCGGTAGTGTTATCACAGTCCGCATGACAGGCGTTCACGATAAGGATTCAAAACCTCTTGACAACTTACTCTGACTCAGCCCTGTCTCACTCAAAATATGTTGCGGGCCTAATCCGAAATTCAACTTGACGTCTTGGATCACAAAATCCGATCTCACTTCCTCGTCGTTCACTCCTAACTTGTCCAATGCAGAAAAACGCAAGGAAATATAATGCTTCTTTTATATAATTTTTCAGGATTTCTTGGTTGTATTATACAAAGAAAAAGGAACAGCAAGGACAGTAAGATTATAAAAAAATTATTAGTTCCGTCAATATGTGCTACATGTTTCGGCCGCACTCAACATCCTGAGGCAGTCACATGTACAATAACACTCTGAGTTTTGAGTTTTAAAGTCATGTATTTAAATGCCTGGGAATGGTCAGTACGGCCGAAACATGTTGCACATATTGACGAAACTAATAAAATTTATTGTGGTTGACAGCAGAACGTATGTCAGTTTTAATATCATATACCGCAAAGGGATAAATTGCAAAAGAAAAAAAAAGGGAAAAAGACTGCGGACATAGAAATGTTAGCGTGCGACAACATAAAGCTCTGTGGCCAGCGTGTTGGACAGCCCTGCACTAGATTCAGATACAATAAACATCAGAATATCGATATTTAATCACACCACGCAGCATCGCCGATATGACCATTCTGTAACACATAATTTGTTCTCAAAATTAACAATTACATGACAAAAAATGTCACGGTATTTTCCGTATAAACATGACTTGACACAAATAAATACATTAGAGTGCACTTTTCCTTCCATACACAGCGGATACAAAAATGCTGTTAATGAATTAGATTTACCCTGACAGTGTCTTGCGGGTGGCAGTATTTGAGGCGTTGGGCCGATACAGCTCGCTTCCTGTGTAATGTAATTGCACTGCCGCGAGCCATTTAACGTCTGTTTGTTCCATTACTGTGAGACGCTCTCTTGTCGCCATCTCTGTATTACGCCTCTAGAAGGATTGCCTCGACTTCTGCAAGGTCTCCTTTGAGCGACCAATGACGCCCCTTTATGTACAGGGCGATGCTCGGCTCACGTTCAAAGGGAAAATTCAAACAAAATAAGAAACAAGCGGCTGAATATAAACTGACGGAAAATTAAATTTTCCTTATGCTATTAGCTTAAATTACTTGCCGTAACTAATTAAACGAAGAGTCTTTTTGAAGAGATAATGGTCGCTTAGCTGATCAAGAAATTCCCGATTTTTTTAAAGCCTGAAAGCATGTAATGATTAATCATGACGCGACAGACAAATTTAGCTCAACCGTAAGGGTTGATTCACATTATACGGCACGACGAAACACGACACGACACGACAAAAGTCAGTCTACCGACAGTGACAGAATATTTTCTTGCAATCCAAACGACAGTCGCCTATCTTTGTCGTTACCTGTCGGTGACAGGCTACTGTGAATTCCAGCGTGTCAGAACCATACAAAAATATTTTGCCGTGTCGTGCCGCACAATGTGAATCAACCCTAATGCATCTACTGCTGAGGTAAAGAATGAGTGGGGCTATATTTCCGCTCCTCCTCTAGGTATCCTGGGCGCGCATAGGAACACTTTGTCTCTACCTGAGTCTAGGTTGTATAAGCGCCTCTATTTTTCATCAAGGTGAGTTGGAACCAAACTGCTGTCGTAGCTACGCTTCTGGGCACCGACTGGAGTCGTTAATAATATAATCTACATAACAAGGAATAATGTACAAAACTGTTCCAACCACGCACCCACACACAACGAAATGTAGGTCACATTCATAAATTGTATTGTATACAGGGTGATCCAGGAGGACAGGTCAGTATTTTGGGAGGTAACATTATCGATAATTTTGAGAAAGAAATTTCATATTAACATGGGTCTAATTCAGAATGGTTACCGACACAGAGCCGTTTGAATCCACAAATACAAAACACTGTGAAAGGTAATAAAGAAAAAGAAATTGTTATATTAAAAAACACAGTCCTACGGATCACATATACAAGTTTTCCAGGTTAACAGTTCAGGTTTTGTTAACAAGCCATCATCAGATCTCTTTATCAACAGCCGCTCAGTGACACATCCTTGCATATAGGATAAGATACGCTAACTTTCGTACTTGTTCTCATATTCTGAGCAGCCATGCCTCCCAGAATAAAGTATAAGTGGTCCTGCGGGGAGATATGCCCTATAAGACTACATGTTAATTAAATATTCAAGTAGCTTGTCTTGCGACAAATCCACAGACACTTCCAAAGCGAGTTCTCCACAGAGTGCGATCTAGTGCTTCCTCTTTCAATTTACAGTACCCTCTGTTTTCCTTAAAGTAATAAAGTAGATGCTTAAGTCTTCTTCTATATTCTATCCTTGTATGCACTCACATGTCTGCATATTACAACTAGACGTATATATATTTTCCTAGACGGAATAACTGGTTACATGCACATGGTGAACCCAGAACCTAAAACCCAATCAAATCGTGTAACATTGCTGACTCGTTATTCGGGTACTCAAAATTCCGAACCGAAGGCTTCGATATTCAGTGAAAGTGCCCGGAATGTGAGACCGTGTCAGACGCTGCGTTTTGTATAGCTGTTATGAGGCACACAGATTTATTTTAACCTTTTAAAGCTTAGCGGTAACTTTACATACGACCAGGTTTCACATTAAAAAATTCTACGTGGTGCCCACATTGCGTTTATGTGTTTTGTACGGATCTCAGAACAAACAGCAACTTTTGCCTTATAAAACATTAAAAGACTGGTTTTTATAACCGAAATGGAGTGTTTACAGTGCGGTACGCGCTGAGTCCTTATATAAAACAGATACGCTTCGTCTTTAAAGGGTTAATTACTGAACAATATAAACAGGACACTGCTTAATGGTGCTGCAGGCGTCACAAGCCTTTGTGTGTCACTATGTAGGCTTGGTACAAAATTACACCCCGACATAATGCACGAATATGGTTGAGGTGCAAAGAGCTGTCAGGTGAACCCACCTTGTATTTGATTGCTGAAAGGAAAAATTCCTTATTATGTCAAAACACCTTTCCTGGGCATTCATGTCACATTCACGCAATGTGCAGGATTTCGTAACTGACGAGATGTGCTCAGAGCTTTAGTTTCAGTGCTTATACAGACAGCGTATAAATTTCATGATCACTTGGCATACACGGAATATATGCGCCCATTTAGTATAGGATTGGTCATACATCGATCCGTGTAGATGTGTGTGAGCTAGAAAACCCGATATCTGGACCACAACGACATGAAGTTCAGACGTTTCTATAAAATATCTCCTACCTGAAAGTTTGCTCCATAAGGGGTGACCGAGAGGCCATCAGAAAGGCGACAAGAACAACCGTACATTATGTGTTTTTGTTAGAGCCATAGCAGCAAATGGGATGAGAATATTCGATTCTGAAACTGCAGATACATTATTACAATAAATTTTGTTTCCTTAAATAGATGACGTAATAAAACTACATATCCTTTCGGAAAGAAGAAGAATTTTTCTTGTGATAATGTGAAGGAAGAAAAATATTTTGCAGAGAGGATAAAAAGTCTCTTTATCTCAAGGTGATCTTTCTTCTGTTCTTCTCATTAAGACTTATACAGAGACAGAAGTGAAGTTGCTGATTTAATGGATTTCTAAGACGGCAAAAAGTATTCAACTGCCACTAAGTCACAGAACAATGCAGAATAAATCGACGAAAACATTTAAACTGCAATCGCGTTTTTCGTGTGACTTATGAAATGTTTCCAACATCTCAGAAAGTATTAATTTCCATTATTTGAGCCCAGTTTACCTACCGAATCAGGCCTTTATTCGTTAAATGTCTGCGTCTTCAGTTGCTAATAAAGATATATCGAATTCTGTAACAGTTAAAAAGACGTACTTTAAAAAGGATAGCGAAGAAGCATAAGCAAGCTTCAAAGATCAATAAAGATTTGAAGTTTTATGTAGAAAAATTTGTGTCCCTCTTTTACTCTCAGAGGGTTGTAGAAGGAGTCAGTTAGTTCGACTGTATTTGAAAAAGGGGCAGTGAAAAGGCGCAGGGTAGTTAGAATTCCCTTTCCTATTGCTTACCGGACGGGATGAGATATTTCCTCCGATTCCCAAACTTGAATCCTGACCTGGTGAATGTATTCATTACACTGCACGCCCGACTGGTGGTCCTACTCATCGCGTGGTAGCCGGAACGGATGGTGCTTTAAGTGTTTCGTATTTTGCTTCTTTCTGCGTAAGCTCTTTTAATAATCTTCAACACAAAAGGCGGTGGACCGCCCCCCCCCCGCGCCGAATTTTAATGAAACTTGTTATGCAATCCATGCCATTAGAGGCTACTTTGCTTTTGCACTTTTCAACTTCGTACGTATCAGGGGAAAAAACATATCTCGGTATTCTGAAACGAAAGCATGCCAAGTTTCACAGCGCTCAGGAAAAACGTTAATTCAAATGATACGAAAATTCAGACTTAAAAAAAAATGGAATTGAATTGAATTTCTGACCATCACTACGTAGGCTTACATAATGTGTCTTAAATTCCAGGCACAGGCCCTCATTCTTAATTTAACAAAGAAATTTGTGAAACCATAAATACATAAATTTTAGTTTATACAAGGGGTTTTGAATTTATAGGTACAATCGATCCCCTTAACACAAAATTTACAAGCAGAGCTGTAACTGCAAATCCTACAACATTACAAAGATATTTACCCTTACGACACTGGATATCGGAATATCGCATTTGAATAACAAACCATTCTTTAGACCCACACGTCAAAAAAACACCCAAGCAGAAACCAAACAGTGCGGTAAGAACTACTGCCAGCCTACCAAATTTGCATTTCCATTTTTTGTGTGTGTTCGTTCTTTAGTCATGTTAAGAAGAAACTCCACACACACTATAATAGAATTATGGAATCATTATTTTTACTGTGGTGAGCAATTCTTATCCAGGCGCAAGAAGAAGAAGAAGGAGATAACGAAATAGAACCGAAATATACAGATGATGTACTGCGAGAAGACAAGCAAATCTGAAGCCATGGCTACATCTGAGATCCCAACTCATGCGTGCTAATATCGTATGAATAAGTCGCGCCTTATAAATCACAACACACAATACACTGCTGAAACGCGTGTTGCAGAAACTCCACATTCATCTTCAGTTACACCAGCTGCACCATACAAGGCAAATTAACACACTTTTCTACATTATTCACACCGTGCATAGTGTTTGATCAAATAAAATGTCCGTCCAACTAATGCATTATCATTATTTTAAATGTCTTTACGTTACAATACCATCGCTGTCAGTTGCTAAGACCTTTCACGTTCGGCGGTAGATAAATCAGTATTCAGCACTGGTCGGATGGTACTGACAGGGGGAAAAACCGAACTACTGGGAAACAAACCTGTCCCACTGCCATTTTGTCCACCACAAATCCCACACGGACTAATAAAGAGGGATAAAAGGTAAAGCTAAAAATATCCCTGCCTACGCCAAGAAGGAACACAAGGGGAGTGGGGGTACAGCTCCACTCATTCTTAAACTTGGCACGCTTAAAAAACTTCCACTGCCGTAGGTGTGGAAAGTACCGCGGTGGTGAATATGAAAACTACTATTTTCTGGGACGTGACGCCGTGTAGTTTGGCAGATAATTATCTACCAAGCTATACGGCGTTACATCCCAGATCAATTCATTTATGAATGACGTATTTCAATGAAGCTGCCCTAGCGCGGAATGGTAGGCTGAATTGCAAACTCCGATGAAGAAATGGGTGGTGTTCCCTTTCAATGTAACATCCCGACATTTGCTGCAACTGACTGAGAAAAATCATGAGACACTTGGGATCAACGTTGTCCCCACTGAGATTCAAACCGACTAACATTCTAATTACGTAAAATGTGTTAACGCCATAGCCATCTTTCTACATGCCGAAACAAAGCTGTCTTTATGTCAAAGTACTGCTTTACGACAGGAGGCCGCGGTGGTGCAGTTGGTTGAGGCATTGTGCTACAAGCCGGAAGGTCGCGGGTTCGATTCCCGATGGTGTCATTGAGGTTTTTCGTCGACATAATCCTTCCGGCCGCACTGTGGCCCTGGGGTCGGCTCAGCCTCTAACAGAAATGAGTACCAGAAATATTTCCTGGTGGGTAAAGGTGGCCGGTGTGTACAGCTGACAGCCCTACCACCTTCATGGGACGATTGTCTTGAAATCCGTTAGCCTCAACCTTCTGCAGTCCTCAGGGCCTGTCCAGGCCTGTACAGGGATTGCTTTACATTTTTTACTGTTTTATGACCAAAATATGCCCTTGTTGTGTACCAGCATATTAACCCTTTAAAGAGGAAGGGTATCTGTTTTATATAAGGACTCAGTGCGTACCGCGCTGTAAACACTCTCCACTTCGGTTATAAAAACCAATCTCTTAATGTTTTATAAGGCAAAAGTTGCTGTTTGTTCTGAGATCCGTAAAAACACATAAACGCAATGTGGGCACCACGTAGAATTTTTTAATGTTAAACCTGGTCGTATGTAAAGTTACCGCTAGGCTTTAAAAGGTTAACTGGTTCGGAACTTAACAACAGTTTACTTGTAGTAAAGACAGAGAAGCTCTGAGTGACTTTCATTGAGTCTCCACGAATTTTAAGTATCAGGTAACATACGCCTTTACACTTTACAGTCTTGACATCACGTAGCAGCGAGTTCTAGCAGTTAGGGTGGGTAGGCCAGACGACGATTCAAGTGCATTGATATGTAAGAGAAATGTAGAGCTCTGCCATTGGTTACTACAGGATTAAGTGCCATGGATACAGTGGCCCTAGGGACAGCATCCCCCCCCCCCCCACACACCAAGGCACAGTGGCAGAACGTGTAAAATCGATGCAGAACCAAATTACTATCTAGTTACGCTAGTGGCATATAACTATGCCATGTGGCGGCTAAAACATGCTACAGTTGGCAGCACACTTCTAGCTGAAATATCAGGTTATGTCGGCAACACTGATGTGCTTCACGCTACGGTTCCTATGCAGCGTTACCAATTCATATTAAACGAGGTTCATTTAGGTGGTCACGTCATGGAGTCACGGGCGCTACACTTCGCGGAATATGCAATAGTTAGTACAGTACTGTGGGACTTGCTTTAGAGGCAAAGGGACAAAATGTTTAATAGATATGAGAATTAGGACTGACAAGATTGCCTTTCTAATCCAATTAACTTCTCACATTTAATTAATAGCGGACTTACGAAATTACCATTCAACACAACATACAGCATTATTACCCCTTACAAGCCCAGTGGTTACATTACGTACCACCAGGTTTAACATTCACAAATTCTACGTTCTGCCCACACAGTGCATTTACGTGTTTTGTGTGGATCTCAGAACAAACAGCGATTATTTCCCTATACAGCATTAACTGACCGGTTTTTAGGCGCGTTCGCATATTATAAGTGACCATTAGCTTCATCATGTGTGTCTGTCTGTCTGTCTGTCTGTCTGTCTGTCTGTCCGTCTGCCTGCCTGCCTGCCTGCCTGCCTGCCTGTATTGCTATCCTTCCGCACGGAACAAGGCGGATTCCACTAGACCTAGTTTTATAAAATTTGATATTTGAGTATTTAAAAAAACCCGTCCAAAAAATTTAAGTGTCAATAAAACCTGACAAGAACAACGGGTACTTTATATTAAGATGCATGTATATTTATGATAATACCTCGCTGAATTCTTTTTAGAATGAGAAATGTTTCACGCATAATTTGTAGAGAAAATCAAAAGCACACGTTTTATGTTCAATAATTTCCCCCCCCCCCCGAAAATCCTGCCTTCGTGAGATGATGTGGAAAAATACGGTACAGCCAGACAGGCCACAGCTGACAATATAATATGATGCATGTGCTTTGCATGCTGGATAACTAAGCCTACAGACACGCCCACTCAGAAATTGTAATACTTGTTGCTTTTCCACGGCAAAAATGGTTACGCGAACGCGACTCAATGTTACGTCGTACGTATATTGGCTATCTTAAACACATAAGACAAAAAGCAATAAAATGCACAATATTATAGTATATAATTTTCAAAATTAAGACATTAAAACTTCAACTCCGACATTTTTCTACCCTCTTAGTGTCACCTTCATGGAGAACAAATATCAATTCATGCACTGACATGAATATAATAAACTGGCTACGTTGTTAACTTTAGTACCACTAAATGGTGCACCGAGGCCGGCAGCAGACGAAAAATAAAGGTCGGCACAGTGCCGGTCCCAGTGGCCGCGCGGTCTAAGGCGTAGGTCTGCGGCCGAGCGCTTGCTGGGATCGTGGGTTCGAATCTCACCGGGGGCATGGATGTTTGTCTCTTGTACAGTGTTTGTGTGTTGTCAGGTAGAGGTCTCTGCGACGGGCCGATCCCTCGTCCAGAGGAATCCTACCGACTGTGGTGTGTGTCTGAGTGTGATCAAGTGAAAATAAAAAACAACCTCGACACCTGCTGTGAACAGGTAGAAGCGGGAAGGACTGCGAAACGAAACGAAACAGTACACCGAAATGGCCATTACACACTTTTCTACGTAGTCCTTCCCTCTTCTACCTGCTTGTTCACAGCAGGTGTCGAGGTTGTTTATTTTAACTAGATTCACACTCAGACACACACCACAGTCGGTAGGATTCCTCTGGACGAGGGATCGGCCCGTCGCAGAGATCTCTACCTGATAACACAAACACTGTACAAGAGACAAACATCCATGCCCCCGGTGGGATTCGAACCCACAATCCCAGCAAGCGCTCGGCCGCAGACCTACGCCTTAGACCGCGCGGGCCACTGGGATCGGTTGCGCCCATTTCTTACAGTTCAATATTTTTAGTATTTAACAGACATACTTGTATTTCGTTCCTAATAGTTCCGTTTGTATTTTGTCTATTTCTGTTCAGTCATTAACTGTCCTTAGGAAATCCATTGTCATGATAACGGCTCCCTATGCTTAATTAACTGTGCAGTAGGCCAGTAGTGACACATAAGGGACTGGCGGTATAGTTTCAGACTTTTCTTCACCTTCGCCATTAAGTGGAGGCCAGTGGTTACAGTGTATAACTCACATCATTATTTTACAAAAAAAAAAAAAAGATACATCAAACCGCAAAAATTTAGCCTACCACCGGAGTGCGTTCCATTGAACACAGCACTTACTCTGAAACCTTATCCAAGAGCGACATGTTGGAGGTAGATAATTCATTTAAGAGTCTGATCTCTTCAGGCCGACCCACTTGGCTTCTGTTCCTTAGTCCAGGCTGATTAAGAGACGTTTCCATAGCAACAGCAGAAAATTACCCAGCTAATGGAGATCAGTGACATGTTAATTTGCGAACTCTACAAATATTATAAAGTACAGAGCAAGCCGACAAGTCGTCTGCTTTAAAAACTGGTAAGTATGCAAATTCTGCACGCTTGTATTGCGTATCTTCATCGCTTTTAGCACTTGGTTGCTTCAGGTTCTGTTCTCATACTAACGCTTCAAACACGAAACAATAACAAGAAGTAACGCGGAGGGGGGTACAGTGAGGGTCGTTACCTTTACTATAATGGTACCGGTGAGAATAGGAGGACAGTTTACTGCTTGGAAGGTTCTCAGGTAGTGCCCGCTCGTCCTTCTGGTAATTGTAGGCCTGATATAAGTTAACCCTTTAAAGACGAAGCGTATCTGTTTTATGTAAGGACTCAGTGCGTACCGCGCTGTAAACACTCTCCACTTCGGTTATAAGAACCAGTCTCTTAATGTTTTATAAGGCAAAAGTTGCTGTTTGCTCTGAGATCCGTACAAAACACAATTAACCCTTTAAAGACGAAGCGTATCTGTTTTATATAAGGACTCAGTGCGTGCCGCGCTGTAAACACTCTCCACTTCGGTTATAAAAACCAATCTCTTAATGTTTTATAAGGCAAAAGTTGCTGTTTGTTCTGAGATCCGCACAAAACACATAAACGCAATGTGGGCACCACGTAGAATTTTTTAATGTTAAACCTGGTGGTATGTAAAGTTACCGCTAGGCTTTAAAAGGTTAAAGCGTTGGGAAGGGAAGAAGGTAGCGTGAAGGGAAGACGACTGTTCGGACTATGTAGCAGAGGGAAAACGCTGAGCATTTGGGCTGACATTGGTTTTTGAAGGAGAGGATTATAAAGAAATTTTGATGGAATAGGAAAGGCTGCGCTTTGGCGTGAATTTTGAATTTAATGTTAGGGAGCGCTGCAATCAACCACAGTGCCCTTCACCACGTGGCCCGATACAGAGGTTACTAAACGAATTACAAATGTTATGGCCCCATTCACCTCTGTTAGTAAAACAAACCTGTGCTTACGTTCGCCACACAGACAGACAGACAGACAGACAGACAGACAGACAGACAGACAGACAGTCCTGGAATTACGAATTTTCAAGTCACGGAATATCAGACTTACGCAATTAAAACAAGGGGGAAAAAACTGGCATAACCATACGTTTGACAAGGGCGCCGAGCGCAATTAGACAGAAGAGAACGAGAGAATACTGCTGGGCGATAACACAGGCAGCATGGTAGTTATGCCACGCCTGACCAGGTTCCGGCGTCTTGCAGTTTGAATTTCAACCGCACTCCCTTGTACATATATATATATAATATATATACACATACATACATACATACACACATACATACATACATACACACATACATACATACATACATACATACACACACACATACATACATACATACATACATACACACACACACATACATACATACATACATACATACATACATACATACATACACACACACATACATACATACATACATACATACATACATACACACATACATACATACATACATACATACATACATACATACACATATATATACACAGCTGACTATTGCGTAAGTCAGGAACTGTCTGTATAGGGGGAGTAAGGGTAAAGCTCCATTCATTCTTAACCTTGGAACTCGATGGAAGTGAATGGTCAATTTCAATACCCGGCCGTTCTACCCCTTGGAAAGAACCCCGGTACCCATTGCATAGGAGGCTGGGTGGGGCCCAAATCGGGTTTGGACGTTTCGGAGTACACACAAGTTAATAACGCTAGATATTTCATAATTCAAGCGCCTAAATTCATATCTTCTGTCGCCATTAGCCTTCCAGCAAGTGAGGCATTAAAGAAGATAAACGCGAAGAGCCGTCCTGACAAGCTACACGCTCGATATGTCAACGTTTTACACGCGGATGTTAACAAATACGCACCTCCCTGTGCTGTCAGGTTTAAGGTCTTACACTAATCGACTGATCGATTCATTACATCGATGTTTTTACATTGTATGTATGGGCTTATGTCCGAGATGTTTTTAAACTCGCTTTTAACTATTTATATCGAGAATAAAATGCTATTGTGAGGCAATCGGCGTTCAGTTTTATGGTTCAATGCTGGAAAACAGATTTTACAGCAGTATTGGTATTTTGTAATCTGGAACCATACGAAATGCCATGTTCAGTTGTGTTGGGAGGGTGGCCTATATGTGGAACACGTTTACGTTTCTGATGGGGACGAGTTTATTTATAGTTACTTGTTTTATTTAACCTTTTAAAGCCTAGCGGTAACTTTACACACCACAAGGTTTAACATTAAAAAATTCTACGTGGTGCCCACATTGCGTTTATGTGTTTTGTACGGATCTCAGAACAAACAGCAACTTTTGCCGTATAAAACATTAAGAGATTGGTTTGTATAACCGGAGTGGAGTGTGTCTACTGCGCGGTACGCACTGTGTCCTTATATGAAACAAATACGCTTCGTCTTTAAAGGGTTAAACTCGCAATTTCTATTTTATCTGAAGGCAGTGTTTATGCTAGCCAGGTTACGGCCTGGATAACCGACGAATGTTGGTTCGATTCTCGGTAAATTGAGCTTGTGTCCGAAACGTCCAGACACGTTCTGAGACCAACCCAGATTCATATCCAGTAGGTACCGCGGGATTGTTAGCAGCGTGTAAAGCTCGCTGCTCGACCTACTTAGTGCTGAGTTTAAGAATGAGTGGAGCTATACCTCCACTCATCCCTACACCTTCATGACGTGCACCGGGACCTTTAACTTTACCTTTAAGAGAGTAATGCTTGTTATGGACACTTTAAACAGAGAAAAATAATCCAACACTGCATATTTACAAACACTTCGTTTAGGCATATTTGTATTTATTTACAACTTATTTAACGGCATTTCGAGAAGCACATTAAAAGTCCCTTTTTACGCCTATCAAGTAATTCTAAACACTGGCTATTTTTGTGGAAGTCAGTTTTCAGCGTCACGTTCCAGCTGCTTTACTCACCACAGAAACAGATCTCTGCACATGCTGATTAATAGGATGCCAGGTCTGCAATGTGCTCTTTGGTAAACTGTGCTAAACCTAAAGGTAAAGGTGAAGTTTTTCCTGTCTACGCCATGAAGGTATATGGAGGGCGTAGAAGTATATGTCCACTCATTCTTAACTTCGGCGCCTGAAGAGCTGAGTTAAAGTGATTATAATGATGGTAAAGGTAATAATAATAATAATAAGTTTAAAGAGACTTAACCTGCACCCAAACACATATATACAAATGCAAAAAGTGGTAATTCTTGGCGTATGTTCAATTGTAAGAAATTTCCTAAATTACACATAAGACCACCGAGCCTAATCCTGTTGATGATACATCCCAGGATAGGTGAATATTTCCCAGCCAAAGCTCAGAAGTGAGAAATTCGGATAATAATAATAATAATAATAATAATAATATCACAATCATCATCGTTATGCGCGCACATACCTGTCAATGCTCCCGACGCCAACAGATGCACGGTATAAGGCAGTACCAAACCTGATACCCACCTTCCAAGCACACCGTCCTCGCTTCCAATACAGTTCGTAACGCAAAGTGCGAGGGGCCACAAGTAACACGACATCAACTACAAGCCGAACTGCACGAAGAAAGAATAACGTCCTTACAAACGCGACGTGAGTTTAGACACCCCTGAACAGGAGAGGAAGTCGATCGCAATAATTCAGCGAATCGGCGGTTCCTCGTGACGACGTCATTTCCAATAAGTTCTGTCACAATCGCTGCCTGGGAGAAACGGCGGTGAATTGTAAAGAGGGGCGCAGGCAGGCAGGCAGGCACGCGCGCACACACACACACACACACACACACGGCACAGGCGTTTACAACAAACCTCTCGTTTTCACTTGACCATGATTTGTGGAAGATGTACCACAGACGGACAAAACGGGTATTTGCTAAGTTTCGGTTCATTCACCACGGGGCCCTCTTGGTACCGGTTCTTTTTCATCCATTCACTGCGTTCCCTTTATCATATAGCTATGCAGGCGTCTGTTACTATGGGGACGAATGCCCGTAATTACAGACTAACTAACTCCATGGAGCAGAGGCCTTCTTGAGAAGCTAACAGTTTCTCAGCTAGTCAAGAAATTCCCCGAATTTTATGGAACCCGGAAGTTCATTACCGCATTCACAAAAACACGCCACCTGTCCCTATCCTGAGCCAGCTCAATCCAGTCCATGCCCCCATCCTACTTCTTGAATATCCATTTTAATATTATCCTCCCATCGACGCCTGGGTCACTAAAATTAATTATTATTATTATTGTTATTCGAATTTCTCACCTGTCAGCTTTGGCTGGGAAATATTCACCTATCCTGGGATGTATCATCAACAGGATTAGGCTCGGTGGTCTTATGTGTAATTTAGGAAATTTCTTACAATTGAGCATGTGCCAAGAATTACCACTTTTTGCATTTGTATATATGTGTTTGGGTGCAGGTTAAGTCTCTTTAAACTTTGTGACAGTGACTTTGGAATTATTCCCGTAGCTGAAATTACTATCGGGACCACTTGTACTGCGTCCTGCTTCCACATAGCACGTATTATTATTATTATTATTATTATTATTATTATTATTTAAAGTTATGCATGAGATTTGCGCTCTTCTGGGGCATTACACAGATGAGAGTCGTAATTCCGTACCGACGTTTCGGGACGCCCTATCAGTCCCATCTTCAACGGTCAAGAAGTCAAATTTTTATTTCTTCTTAAACTCCTTGACCCATCCACGCGTACGTGTTCCACTGACTGGTTAATTCGGACACATTCACTCCTAATTCGTTCTACTCCCTTGTTCACTGGGGCCCATTTCGGACAGGTACAACTCTGGGGTATATTGAAGTCTCTTGGCCCACCAGTAACTCAGCGGTTCAGGGTTTCCCGTTAAAAGCTGATTGCAGCTCAGCTGGTGTAATTCGCGTAACAGATATAAGGAAGAGTGAGGGTTATAAAACAGGGGTATAGACTACACAACAGGAAACCCCCTCCTTATACCACAGACGTGATTCCTACTGAAAATGCAGGAAAAGCGAACTACGGCTTATCGTGTGTGGCCTGACATGGAGAAACTTGTAATTGAGAAGTTGCACAGAAACCACAGGTGGAAGCCCAATGCTGTGCCAACCTCAAGGCGCTGTCACACAAACCGTTATTTACAGCCGAGAGCAAAGTTCACTTGATATACATTCGCCGTTTGAAATATACTAGCTGTACAATCCGATACGAAATAAAGGGAACGCATACATAAGACATGGTCATTTATCTGCATTAGGAAACGTTCTGAACGTGTAACTACACGTACAGCCTGCAAGGTGTTAGAAATAGTCACGTGGTACAACTCAATAAGTACAGTGGCTACAGCATTGGCTGGGTAACTGGGCAATCCGAATTTGATTCCCGGGACGGGGACAAATTTTTCTTCTCTCGGTACTTTGAAGGACCTCACTCAGCCTTCCACCCAATGCGTACGGAGGTTTCAAATTGACCATTCTCCTCCATAATGTCAAGATTAAGAATGCATGGCGTTATACCTCCAAGTTTTCACGGTGTGGTATGTAATTACGCAACAGTGTTGCAAGGTGGAGAGAAACAATGCAAACCGCGCAGGTACAATATATAAGGGAAAGTTAAAGTAACAAGTTTTAGGAACAGACTGTCCAATTTAATCATCAGTTAAAAGGCGTTACGTGAAGAAATGGAAGGATATACGCTGCCAGAACAATTCACACAGCAGCCAGGAACTGAATTCAAGACAAACAGCTTTAGTTTCACTTCAAATCGAAATTATATTTTCCTTTTCCTCTAAGCTTTTTTTTTTTAAATTTTAATATACCTTTAAAGTGCTTGAACTAACTTATCGCTCTCTGCTGATACATCTTTACCCTCTTCCCAGCAAGCTGGTCAAAAAGGTAAAATGGATTGGACTGATCTCGCTCTTCTGAACGTGGTGATGAACTCTCGGCTTCCATAACATGCAAGAAATTTGACTAGCTGAGAAATTGTCTGCTTCTTAACAAGGACTCTGCAACATGTAGTTAGTTAGTTAGTTAGTTAGTTAGTTAGTTAGTTAGTAAGCCAGCTACACAATTGAAATGCGCCAACAGAATTTACCAAATCTCTCTAATAGAGAATTTCATGACAATCTGTTCAGCGATTCGTACGTTGTTACAGACGGACAGACAGATAACATGTATTTTTAAACATGTACTTCGGAAAGTGCCAAAGATTTCAGAATCTACCACAAAAGCTACGGGAACACGTCACGACGGCATCAGAAAGGTGATTAAAGAAGAGAAACATAATTTCATAATATTAAAAAGGGTTACTCCAAAAATGTTATGTTGACCTCCACTTGTACATCAGCTCTCACGTCGTCTAGTCTTACTAGCTGCCACGAGGTCCCTCGTGCAAAATGCAGCCGAAACACTGTCTTGGCAGTAGCCAGATGAGAATTTGTACAACAGGATCTCCGTTTGATTAACGACCGTACTGGCACAAACATTATTGCCAAGAACAAGTGACAGTCAGGGCAGGATACATGACACGGGATAGCATCGAAATTAATCGATGTTTCACAGCACAGACCATTTCAGCTTGCGAGTTCGTGGATCATTTCCACAGTTTACATGAAGTCTGACTCCACGGCACACTACTGTTCAATCCATAAACGAAATTACATGTAAACTGATACACAAAATGCGTACTATTTCAAATTTAACACATTCTATATGCCGTGCAGTACACTGATCCTACAGTACGTGATTCAACCAATCGCACAACCAAGAATAACTAATTATTTGTCACTTATGTTCCTGCTACATGTTTCGACCTCTACAACGTCAACATGAGGGAAAACGTATAAAAGTATAGCAACTTCTCAAAATATATGCGTGTGTAAAATTAAAATAAGATATTATTAAATAAAATAACTAAAATGTTTAAAATATAAATCAATCACCAAACTTCGTTTATAGTTATAAACAATTTAATTAACGACATTATACATCTGGCATAAAAGCACTTAATTTGATATTAACTAAGTAACCAATCCCATGGATCAGAGTCCTTCTTGAGAAATTAACAGTTCCTCAGCTAGTCAAAAAATAAAACTGTCCGCATTTTTATAGAACACGAAGATTTACTGCCGTGTTCATACGAGCCCGCAACTTGACCCTGTCCTAAGCCGGATCAATCCACTCCACCCCCTCCCAACCGAGTTGTTAAAATCCGCTTTAATATTATCCTCCCATCTACACGTAGGTCTTCCTAGTGGTCTTTTCCTTCAGGTTTCCCCAATAAACGCTGTATGCCCCTCTCCTTGCCACCATTCATGCTACACGCCCCGCATATCTCATCATGACTGTAGGCTACGATACACGTCATAACGTAACGACCGTGGCTAGGCGTCGTTGCTGCAACACTGTAGGCGGAACAAGCTGGAGTTCCGTCCGTCAGGCGATGACACTGTTACCGCGACGAAGGCGCGCTTTGCCGGCGATATGCATAATGCATAGTAATAACAGCAACCTTCACGCCATTAATTTCTCGGGTGTAATTATTTCCAAGAGAGACGCAATTTAAAATTCATCGGCGGCGCCGTCGACAGCTGACACTGCCTCCGCGCTAATTAATTACAATCTACACGACGCGCCTAAAGTATATCGGAATTAGGGTAACGATACAAACGTAACAACAAAAATAGACTGATAACAAAGTACAATGCTGCGAGTGGAAACTGGCGAGATGACGTCACGCCAACTACTCCGGTCTGTGATTTAATAACTGGTTCACGATTTGCTTTAAGGCCTAAAAACAAACGTAACAGCGCACAGTTACCCCATTTAATATATTTTTACGCAGAGCTTGATTATGTCTCATTAGGGCCGAAACGTGTAGACTGTTGAAAACATAAAGTGTAATTATGTTCGACGGTGTTTTAAATTCACTGAGAGACTCACTCTTTGGCACATTGTCCTATAGTTTAACCCTTTAAAGACGGGATGTACTCTGTTTTATATAAGACTCAGTGCGTACCGCGCTGTAAACACTCTCCACTTCGGTTATAAAAACCAGTATCTTAATGTTTTATAAGGCAAAAGTTACTGTTTGTTCTGAGATCCGTACAAAACACATAAACGCAATGTGGGCACCACGTAGAATTTTTTAATGTTAAACCTGGTGGTACGTAAAGTTACCGCTAGGCTTTAAAATGTTAACCAGTGCCTCACTGAGAATGATCGCCCATACAGATCTGTCTTCTGCTTCCTTCCTTCACCCCCTAACACCCATCGATGTCAGATCATACTCAATACATTCTAACCACCTTAATTCTGATCTTTCTGCTTTTCTTCTTCCACCTGGTTTCCCCAGAAATACTTTCTTTACAGCCCTACCATCAGACATTCTTACCAGATGAACAGCCCATTCTAAACTTCTTATTTTTATTGTTTTTACAATATTTGGTTTTCTGTACATAACCTGCAAATTCATCATCAGCTCGGATTCTGAAGCCATTTTGATTTTTTATTGGGCAGTTTACTGACATGCGCTACATTATATATCAGTGGCACTCACACTGTGTTCCGTGGAAAGCAAGGATTCCACTGGGGAGTTTCAGGAATTCCAGAAGTATATTAGTTTATAATTACATTGACAAATATTTTTATAGAACGTAATTGAATTTTTATTTTCCTCCCTACCTTTGCACATAATTGGCAGTGCCCTTCTCTAGACGCAACTTCTTCCTCAGTTACTCAATAAATTCCCTGGATTTTATGGAACCCGGAGGTCCATTACCGCGTTCACAACAGTCCGCCACCTGTCCCTATCATGAGCCAGAACAGTCCACTCCATGCCCCTTTCAATCACACATATACACAACCCATTTCAATATTATTATGCTTTCTATTACTGTGTTTAGCGGGTGACCTCCTTCCTTCAGATTTCCCCAACCAAAACCCCGTATGCAATTCTCCCCATACGAAATGCGACTGAACTTTATTTAAACTGATAAAGTTGTATCCGTTCACATTTTTTTAAACCGAATTTGGTTAATATCCACCACTAAGTTCAAAAGTTTGTATCTGTGAACATGTCAGTGTAAGCTTTGTTATCAGAAAACATGTGGGTAACAGCGCAGTGGCCGGCGTTGTTTTAACTTTGTCCGATGCACAAGGAAAGAAAAAGCGCCCCGCCTGCAACTGCTCCACGAGACATAAGAATGACCCAGAGGTGTAGTGAGGGGACAAAGACGACGCACTGGAGACGAAAGGAGACAACGAAGAGACAAAAAAAAATGAAACGGATACACAATACAAGAAAACAAAATAAGACGAAACAAGAGAGAGAAGACAAACAGCAGTTACTTTAGAGAAGGAGTAACGACGGAAACAAACCACAACTTTTCATTACACGCAGTAGGTTCTCCGGACAACGCGCGGTGCAGCCAACAATATGCAAAGTTTTATTAGACAGAAGTTTGTGTGCAATGCTGATAGGAACGGGTCGTACGGTCTGTCGGTCGGTAAGGGGCAGCGTTGCTTTGATCCACCCACACAGCGAACTGAACTGGACAAGGAGCTTAATTCCCGGATTTCAAAACGCAGCGAAAAGCAACACACACACACACACACACACACGCGCGCGCGCGTCAACGCATTGCGTACAGCCTCCAAACTGTAACGCCCAGGATTAACGAATAGTACGATGGTTGCTTATTTTATTTGACGTCACGTCCTATACTTCACAGGTTACAAATCACAGAACGAAAGAAAAATTGGAAGTACGTGAAAGCGATGGCAGTAATATTCCAATATTTTCCTGAAAACGACATGTTTCGCCTTCGTATCGAGGATCGCATATGGAAGTCTTTGATTTCGAAGCACAATTCCAACCACACTGATTGTCATATCCCAGCACGTGACGCCGCGTAAATGGTAAACAGGTACGTACACCAATTGTACTTTGCATATCAATGCTTCGTTGTGACATCGGTAAAACTACCAAACTGCACGGTGTTGTTACACCCTGGAGCTTAATATCTGCATGATAACCTAACCCAACTCTCGCACAATATTAACCTTTTAAAGCCTAGCGGTAACTTTACATACCACCAGGTTTAACATTAAAAAATCCTACGTTCTGCCCACACAGTGTATTTATGTGTTTTGTGTCGATCTCAGAACAAACAGCGATTATTCCCCTATACAGCATTAACTGACTGGTTTTTTTTACCGAGACGGAGTGTGTTTACTGAGCGGTACGCACTGGGTCTTCCTCTAAATCCCAGTGGTTACTATACGTACCGCCAGGTTTAACATTCACAAATTCTACGTTCTGCCCACACAGTGTATTTATGTGTTTTGTGTGGATCTCAGAACAAACAGCGATTATTTCCCTACACAGCATTAACTGATCGGTTTTTATAACCGAGACGGAGTGTGTTTACTGCGCGGTACGAGGTGAATATTAAAAACACACTTCAGATTAATGTTACTCTTTACAGGGGTAAACTCGGTTTCATTTTGTGACGTGCAGAGTAATCAAAGGAACAAACAACTAACGCGCTCTATCGAGACACGCTACAGTCAGTCGGTTCGTCATCTCGAGTAGGTCTTGAGGTCTAAAATTGATGAGTTTTATCAGCACAACACAGGGGAACATTACTACTAATTACACAAAAACTTCCAAGAGATGGATGAAGACAAACAGTTGTAACAGATATTCAAATGTAGGGTCAAAGAAACTTGCTGCATGAATAGCAGCATTTGTAAGTTCGCATTCCAGGCAACCTTTGCAAGCTTCACAGGCCTGTCGCCAGTGATTTAATAACAGTTTGGAAACGTTACTTTCATTTATACGATTAAACTTCTAGAAAAGATGCCGTAAGTTAAGCGGCAAAAACATTCAACTCAGTTACGTTCCAACAACGCCTTCCAGTAATTCTTTGTGAAGTATTTGTGAACAGGTAAATTAAATTTCTGTGCGCGCTCTTGCTGTCACTTCACACTTCTATCGCGCAACACACATGTAGCAAGGAGCTGAGTTGCCGAAGTTCGCTAGATGTTAACACAGAGCTGGGATGTACAGTATTTACCTCAGCGGGAAAACCTGAGAAGATTACTGTCTTGTGGGATGTGTGGTTTCGGAAGTACGTGCCAACGTTTCGGAGGAACCTGCCACCTTCACCTTAAAATTATAGAAGTTTATATTTTCTTGCCCTTATTCCCTGAAGATGGAGAAAGGGTTGCTAGGCACGTGTCATTCATCTGTGTCACATTACCTCATGGTCTTTTTGCGCACAAAACGATTCCAAGGACAACAATGGGCAGCTAGACTCATCAGAAAAGCTTTGTTCCTATTTGCAGCATAGGGCAGCATCTGCCATAGTCATTTAATTGTATTCGTCTCTTCGCAAGAAAGGGAAGAAAGACATGACGCAAGCTCGCCTGCCAACTTGCGGTTGTCTTTTTCCATGGTCACTGACTGCGATACAAGACTGTCTGCCCATCCTTGTACGCAGAAACTCCGTTATAATGGAACAATGTCACCTTTTAATCTTAACCATTTTTAAATTCCGCCACTTGGTTGGCTTCTAACACGCTTTACTCCACAGTAACGTATAGCGGGATTACATCCACAAAGTCCCTGTCATTTTGCATGACAATCTTCAGCGCGAGTCTCGCAAATCTTACGGCCCTCCAACCGCTGTCACATTACTGCAGCTGCTACGTAAGCAGACAAATACTGGCACCTCCACCGCTCTGACTGCAGAAACACGCTGATCTACGCGCACACGACTTCGCGCACTCTCCAGACTTGTGACAGCATCCTAGGCTCGCTAACCTTTCCTGCGCCTCGAGCTGGTGACTTTGTGGCATTAATCCTACTATACTTACTGGGACTTTCTCGTGTTAAGTGACGTCTTGCGTAATGACTGGCACTTCAGTAGTAACACAACGCTGACATGTCACTGTTTTGTATACCACGCAGGCTGCGGTACGAGTTAGGTCCTTCTAGGCACAACTTACCTTCACTTACCTGGTAAGTGAAGGTAAGTGAAGAACCTGTACCTCAAATTACACTAAGGATAATTCATTCTACATTGTTTCTAATTTATTATTCAATAATGGTCATAATTTTTGACCCTATATTGTCTAACAGCGTCGTTAAATAAAAGCAAGTAAATAATATAGATGTGCTACATCTCGTATGTAATATGTAATACCATTCGATCGCCTCTTTTACGTACATGTACATTTTTATACGAAGCCTGATGACGGCCCAGTTAGGTCGAAACGTCGATCCTTTAATTTAATGATATTTAGAAGTAAATAAAATAAAGTTTACTCGTATTACACTTTAATACAGTTTTAAAGTTGACTTCTTAACGATTTTACGTGTTTAGCGAGAAACATTTATTCCTGATCCTTCCAACATTACAGTGAAGGTAGGCAACTTGTTTTTCTGTGTCATATTTATAGACAGAACTCCTCTTTCTAAAATCAAATTAGTGCGGAAACAGTTCGCTCTTTACAGGTTCCAGTGAGCGTATAAAAACATCACCTAATTAGTCTTCCATTCATTTCAGCCTACAACCTGATGATGAAAGCTAAATATATATTAAACATAATACGCAAATAATTACATTTATCTTAACAGAAGCTTATAGTAGCTCAGCTGCTTAAAACTTTTCAAGAATTTAATGGAATTAGGAAGTTTACTGTTAGACTACGCTGTTCAAAACTACCCGCCAGTGTGCCCTATTCTGAGCCAGTTGAATCCACCTCATATCATAACATCACACAACACACCTAACTACTGAAAACTGTGTCTCTCAAAACTAAAGGACGCTTCGTATTAGCTTCGGCTCCACTGAAAGTTTTCCATAAAGGTATAAGGGAGACGTATCAGTATAGCTCCACTCGTTCTCAACCTCGGCACTAGAGGGAGATGAGTGGTTAATATCAGGCCCCGGTCGCTTTGTCCCCAGGAACGAGTCCAACGGTACCCATTTAACAGGAGGCTGGGTAGGCTCCTAAAACCGGTCTGGACTTTTTTGAGAACAGAAATGTCTAGTGTTCCTAGTGGGATTCGATCCCCGGACTATCCAAACCGTAGCCGACTATGATATTCGGACCTCCTATTATGTAATAGTAAGAATTCAGAAATTTTGGCTGTCTGTGTAAGAAACCGACGCCACAGTTCTGAAGATAGCTGTATAGGGGTGCGTGTCAAAGTGACAACGCGGTGGAACACTTTGGTCGAATACGGCAACTGGCGGCTACAGCTCTGTACGAAAGCGACATCAAGATTCCCGCCGTTCTTCTATCTCAAGAGGATCAGATTCTAGTGAAGGGAGGTGCGAAGAGGGTAAATATGTAGTTACGACTGCTGCGACCTAAAACAAAGTGGATTTTGGCAGCTGATGGTGTTGTTTGGATGAGATTCCTCTCACACACAGAGAGCTGGCGCCTGGCCCGTTGGAGAACGAACAAGAAATCATCATCAGCATTTCACACCACTACACCAAAGGAGAGCCCTCAAACACCTCAGTAATTTTGCTGTAAGTAAAGCAATCTGTCAGACGGTAAACTTTCACTATTATCTCTTTACAATACCATCAGTCTCTCTGCCTTACAGTCGTGGGTTCGGGAAAGATTCTGTGATATCCTTTACACAGTGTTTCACTCGTCTTATCTCAATTTGCTGTATGTGGACACAATCACAGTGTCCGTAATCCTCAGACAGCGGCAACGCCTTGCACTTGTATTCAGAAGACACTCTACTGGGTTCGAGATTTAGCCACCATACCGGCTATTTTGTATGAGCTTGTTCGGGGATTCCCCTCAAAATAACCCCCCCCCCCCCCACACAGAGCAAATTTCGGGATTGTACCTTCAAACATTTCACTAGAGTCTACTTGGTCGGGTGTTTAAGATAACAAGAAATTTTATTCGCAAATAGATAAAAAATGTACATAATTTTTTTTCGGTGCTTCTCCCATTACAGCTAAGGAGTAATTCTCTTCTGATCTAAAATGCTACGTTTAATCTTAACCCTTTAAAGATGAAGCGTATCTGTTTTATATAAGGACTCAGTGCGTACCACGCTGTAAACACTCTCCACTTCGGTTATAAAAACCAGTCTCTTAATGTTTTATAAGGCAAAAGTTGCTGCTTGTTCTGAGATCCGTATAAAACACATAAACGCAATCTGGGCACCACGTAGAATTTTTTAATGTTAAACCTGGTGGTACGTAAAGTTACCGCTAGGCTTTAAAAGGTTAAAGACGAAGCGTATCTGTTTTATATAAGGACTCAGTGCGTACCGCGCTGTAAACACTCTCCACTTCGGTTATAAAAACCAACCTCTTAATGTTTTATAAAGCAAAAGTTGCTGTCTGTTCTGAGATCCGTACAAAACACATAAACGCAATGTGGGCACCACGTAGAATTTTTTAATGTTAAACCTGGAGGTACGTAAAGTTACCGCTAGGCTTTAAAAGGTTAAAGA
Organism: Coptotermes formosanus; assembly: GCA_013340265.1. NCBI lineage: Eukaryota > Metazoa > Arthropoda > Insecta > Blattodea > Rhinotermitidae > Coptotermes > Coptotermes formosanus. The sequence goes on along the minus strand of BLKM01008640.1, from coordinate 400,814 downwards.
CGAAGCGTATCTGTTTTATATAAGGGCTCAGTGCGTACCGCGCTGTAAACACTCTCCACTTCGGTTATAAAAACCAGTCTCTTAATGTTTTATAAGGCAAAAGTTGCTGTTTGTTCTGAGATCCGTACAAAACACATAAACGCAATGTGGGCACCACGTAGAATTTTTTAATGTTAAACCTGGTGGTACGTAAAGTTACCGCTAGGCTTTAAAAGGTTAATCTAAGAGTTCACCCAGTGGCGTTCCTTAGTTCTTGGCATTCGTAGCTAGACACGTTTTTCTTGTGTTCCACTGGCACAACTCTGGCTTTTTTCACTGACACTTTACACTAGTTCGAAGGGGTTTACCCTCTTAAGCCTTCTCACTATATCACTGTTGTCCTGGAGCTGCACACGAATAAGCGCTTTAAAACAAACAAAGACGTCATCAGCGTACTGTGCAGTGGATTTGCACTGGTCCTATGCCAGTGTTCATGCTTCTTAGCACAATATAACATACAGTATTCTGAGTGTGAGGCTACTCAACGTAGTGCTCCGCAATATAAAACACTCATAACAACACACACAATTGTTGCGGGAACTTGCAACAGATTTTAATAAAACCTTCTACATGTTCCATCTGGGTCACTGTCAAGGAGTGAAGCGTAATTCAACAGTAAGTACTCCACATTGCATACAATAACGTAAGAGTAAAGTCGAGAAATATAAAAATGGCTGAGTTGATCTACCGTGTTCTTACGCGCACTCTAAAACGTTCGAAATTTCTTGGTGTACGAAGTTTGACTCCCCGGTAATCACCCAGCTGGGCCGAAACATGTGGCGAACACGTAAAAAACTGAGTATGTTTCAAACAACCGTGTATATTGTCGTTTTTTTAATTTTTATGACTGAATAAAAACACACGGTAGATACGTTACGTTCCGTGTTAAGTGGGTCCCTGTCACAATATCATGGCGCGTCCTCAGGTTGCGGATGGAGGAACGGCCTCCAGTTATGGAGGGTAGCTGCGAATACATTGAATAAGCAGTCGCAGACAACCGGAAAGGGGTGTTCCTCCAGCTTGGGGGTTGGGCGAGGTGCTAAGAACTCCTCACCGTAAAAATTATGATGTTACGAAACAGCCTACAAAACCTCGGACGTGGACCGATTCCTTGGTACGACCCCAGCTCAGGATAGGGACAGGTGGCGGGCTCTTGTGAATGCGGTAATGAACCTCGGGGTTCCATAAGTGTGGGGAATTTCTTGACTAGCTGAGAAACTGTTAGCTTCTCAAGAATGCCTCTGCTCCATGGAGTCATGGAGATACGCTACGTTATAAGATAAAATTGCTTATTCACTGATCTGATGTCCTGTCACCACCGACGCCATCGTCTATGGACGCCAATAGACTACTACAGCGGTTCCCAGCCCTTTATGTGTGACCCTAAAGTAGCAAACGGTATGTGACCCGCGACACTACCATGGAAACGGCAACAGTCAGTGATATTTACTGTGAATGCACTGATGCTAACGCCTTTTCTTGAACACTACGTAACATTGCCACTTATTAAAAAAATATTAAATTTTTAATGTTGCTTGTCAAATCCAATATTTTTGGGACGATATCAAACACTGAAAACATGCAAGAAACAAATATTTACTTAAGTAACCCAGACACGTGCCGGTTAGACAACTCATTTGCTTCTGAACAAAAACTTGTGAAATACTGAACATGTGGGACGGTACATAAAATGAACAGACCAACAATGTCAAAAATTTAGTGACGGGTCCGGTACGTTTAAAAATAATAAACACAGATTCAATAATTACATTCTCTCTATCATTCTGTTTGAATTTAGACACAAATTTTGATTTTTTCATAATAATCCAGTTCTCCATAAAACCCTCTCGCGATCACACGTCAGAGCCCCCGCGACCCTGATTTGGGTCGCGACCTGAGGTTGGGAACCGCTGTACTACTATTTTACACTAAAATCTTGTACCGTACATGCGTATATCTGGATGACTATAATAAGCCGGTTCGTGAAATTATAAAAACAAACAAAGCCTATACAAACTTCCTGTATAGAATGCCTATCAATTTAGGCACCACCTACCCCCCACCGCATGTAGCAAGGAAGCAGAGACGCTGTGTCAGAGTGGTTGCTACAGTGATGTCAAACTATTCCCAGAAGGAGCTTGTTTAATTGGTTCACGTCTGCAATCATTATCTGCAGCCAGGATGTGACGTAATTGCACAAACACTGCGCACAACACACACACATACACACACACACACACACACACACACACACATATTAGTGTTTAAGCTGGTCCGTACGCATGTTCCTAAACGCTGCATCAGATAAAGCGGTTACTTTGCTATGACATTCTCCATAGGGCGAAGTGAGAAGGAAGGGCAGAAGGACAGTTGTGGTTTTATGCACAAACCGAATAAAAATGAAAGGATAACGGATTTTAACGAAGATCATGCCGCTGTGCTGTTAATAGTACAAAACTGAATCAATATCTGTCCAAACGCAACTAAATTCTATTCATTAGGTAGAACTACATGTTTCGACCTATCTCAAGTCATCCTCAGGTTCACAATTGGTCTTTAAAACGTACTGAGGAAGAAATATACATTATGTAAGCACATAAAATACTTTGACTCACATAATGTACATTTCTTCCTCAGTATGTTTAAAGACCAATTGTGAACCTGACGATGAACTTAAATAAGTCGAAACATGCAGTTATACATAATAAATAGAATTTACTTGCCTTTGGACAGGTACTGATTCAATTTTTATGTAACAGAGACGTTGTGTATGGTTACAAGCTTCAAAGAAACTTATAAAAACAGAAATCGCCTAAACGTAAGCAACAGGCATTCAGCAAAAGAAATCATTCCCGCAAAACATACTGAAACACACACACACACACACACACACACACACACAAACACACACACACACATACACACACACACACAAACAAACACACACATATTTGTTACTTCAACAGCGACAAGCTTTATGTATTCTGCAGATTACGTCAACGTTACACACAAAATGACTTTCAATTTTCGAATTTAAATACCGAAATGTTCAAGTGTCTACTATCCTAATATCGCAGATACGATTACCGTACACATTGGTAATACTGCACAGTAAATAACATGGGTTTTCTCTATGGCGCGCGTCATAAAACAGGAAAAAGAAAGAGAAAGCTGTTTTACCGACCGTCACTTCCTGTTGGCTCGCTTATCATATTAACCTTTCAAAACCTAGCGCTAACTTTACGTACCACCAGGTTTAACATTAAAAAATTCGACGTGGTGCCCACATTGCGTTTATGTGTTTTGTACGGATCTAAGAACAAACAGCAACTTTTGCCTTATAAAACATTAACAGATTGGTTTTTATAACCGAGGTGGAGAGTGTTTACAGCGCGGTACGCACTGAGTCCTTATATAAAACAGATAAGCTTCGTCTTTAAAGGGTTAAAGCAGACCACACATTCGACAGCCCAAACACGCGGCGTGAAATATCAGACGGCAGGCCTATTTATGAAGTCGCGTAAGAGCCTGTACAGCATACCAGATCAGATCAGATAGTGGGCACCCCACCCGAGGTTCGAATGTGGGTAAGTTCAGAATAAAAGTGACGACTCGCCCTAGTGGTTGGGCGACTCGTATTTGCGAGTGTATACACCAATATATGACGTCATAAACAAAATCATGTTTTATATTAGCGTTGTGTTGTTAGCAAATTTGTCACCATTGTCACGTGCATATATTAGTACAGGCAAAAAAGGGTTATATCTGGCCCTACAGGCCATAATAGACATAAGCACTTCAAAATCGTTTCACACTGAAAGTACAACGTGAATAACACAGTACGGAGCACTGTCTCTAAGACTGTGTTGAGCGGAACACCCCGTGATTCCGCGAGAAAATTCCCTCTGATTTCACACTGCCATGATCAACTTCATACTAACGTTCTAAGTACTCTAGCAGGCTAGTCCAGTGGTTCCCAACCTCAGCTCGTAACACAAATCAGGGTCGCGGGGGGTCTGGCATATGGCTGCGAGAGGGTATTATGGAGAACTCGATAATTATAAAAAAATAGAACTTTGTATCGAAATTCAAACAAGTAAATTAATTTTTCCAGTCACTTAATTTTCACGCTATTTTTCTGTTCATTTTATGTATCGTCCCACATGTTCAGTATTTCACAAGTTTTTATTTATAAGCAAATGATTTGTCTAACCAGCACATGTATGGGTTATTTAGATAAACATTTGTTCCTTGCAGGTTTTGTGTATTTAATATCGTCCCAAAAATATTTGATTTGACAAGCAACATTAAAAATTTAATATTTTTAATAAGTGGCAATGTTATGTAGTGTTCAAGAAAAGGCGTTAGCATCAGTGCATTTACAGTAAATATCACTGACTGTTACCGTTTCCATGGTAGTGTCGCGGATCACATACCGTTTGCTACTTTAGGGTCACAGGCATAAAAAGCTGGGAACCGCTGATATGAAGTACAGGCCTACGCCAATGATTACCGCACAGAAGGCGGCACCGTGCAGGCTACACAGTGAACAGGCCACGGGCTGAACAACGCAAGTAAAGAGCCTCATGTCTTCTCCTGAATGTCCAGGCAGGCTCTGGGAAAAGTTTTTATTTTACGTACCTAATGCGAGGGGTTGGTGTGCCGAAGTTGTAGGGCTGCATGTTACGGTTGTGCTTTAGTAATTTAAAGCCCAGTGGTTAGTATATGTATCGCCAGTTTAACATTCACAAATTCTACGTTCTGCCCACACAGTGTATTTATGTGTTGTGTGTGGATCTCAGAACAAACAGCGATTATTTCCCTATACAGCATTAACTGACTGGTTTTTATAACCGAGACGGAGTGTGTTTACTGCGCGGTACGGACTGAATATTTAAATATAATTAACCCTTTACAGCCCAGTGGTTACTATATGTACCGCCAGTTTAACATTCAACAATTCTACGTTCTGCCCACACAGTGTATTTATGTGTTTTGTGTGGATCTCAGAACCAACAGCGATTATTTCCCTATACAGCATTAACTGACTGGTTTTTATAACCGCGCGTATGACTGTGAATGGCACAGTGGGTACTTTTGAAGAATTCCGGTGCAATAAAAACACCCATCCTCCCCCCCCCCCACCAGTGTCGATTGTGGGGCCATCTGTGCAAATAGTTTTCAACTAAGGCCTCATGAAATTATGCGCCAGTCACAGAACTTGGAAATACAAGTCTTATATTGTTTTCAGCGTGCATTTTCAGTATATAAACAAAATCACCAACCAGTGCACCTTTTATTAACTACCATTACTTCCCGACACATGTTTCGGCGTCTAGTGTCGCCATCATCAGGGTATGCTTATTGTGAATAACAATGGCCGTCCATATGGTTTACAGCGTAAGTTATGATGGCGACATTAGACGCCGGAACGTATGTCGGGAAGTAATGGTTGTTAATAAAAAGTGCATTGGTTGGTGATTTTGTTTATATTGGAAATAAAATTTGCTGTATTATAGCATCAATAAGCAGACGTTCGTACGTAAGCGTCTGTTTTTCAGCTTGAGTGTTGCACACACTATTTCATAAATGCACGCAAAACACAAAGGTCAAGTGTTTCCGCGTATTCTACAGTTTGCATAGCAAACCCACACTCATTAAAATCCAGTCAATTAGCTAACGTGCTTCACTTAAGTCATCGAACGACCTGGTTCAAGCGATAACGCCTTTGCTTTGAAATTTGAGACGCGCCCTTTTTTGAATCCAGGTAAGAACACCAACTACAATGAGTTAGGCTTTCCGTGGTTTTTGTCAGTCCCCCTTGATAAACTCAGTGATAGTCCCTGAAGTCGGCCACACAACCGCTTTCTCCTAAATCCTTTCGAATTAATTACTCAGCAGTCATTCTACAATTTTACGTCGTTGGGTCTGAACTAATACCTAACTAAATGACTAACTAATTGCATAAAGCACATTCCTCGAGAAGCTAACAGTTTCTCAGCTAGTCAAAAAATTCCCAGCATTTTATGGAACCCGCGCCTTCACAAGAGCTCGCCACTTGTCCCTATGCTAAAACATATCAAGCCAGTCAACGCCCTCCCAACAGAAGATCCGTTTTAATATTACCCTCTCATCTACGCTAAGCTCTATTTTTTTAGTGGTGAAGGGCCCCGCAGCAGACGCTACGGACGCACCGCAGCCTTGAGGCTTCTTCCGCAACCCTATGATGAAAATTATTATTATTATTATTATTATTATTATTATTATTTGTCCTTTTCCTAGTAACGGAGCACTGGTGGAATGAAACTGAGAGGGGAAAACCGAAGTACAAAAACCTGTCCCAGTGCCACTTTGTCCACCACAAATCCCACATGGACTGAACCGGGATCGAACCCGGGCCTCCGCGGTGGGAGGCCGGCGGTTAACCGCCTGAGCCATGGAACGGCCCTACGCCTAGGTTTCCAAGTGGTCTCTCTCCTTCAGGTTTCCCCACAAAAAGCATGTATACAAGCCATAAACAACTAAATAAACATTACGTATTTGGTAGATTGTTCTCCAAACTTTGAAATTTGGTAGCTGCAAGGTATTCACACCCTTCGGGCTGTCACAGTACAAGGATTTCAACACTACCATACACCTTACGCAGAAAGCAACGCGGTTGCTCACTCTGTGGGATGCTTCACATGTTTCGGATAGACTTCTGTTTTCACTCTTACTGACAGAAGCTACGCAACTGTGCGCATGCCTCACTTCTCCATTCTTACATTTAAGAAACAACAGAGGTTTGTCTGCTTTGAACGTACGTGTCTTTGTGTGACTCTGTGCCGAAACTACAAGATTGTTTGATGAAGTTTGGGCATATCACACGCGTATCACGCCGGAAATAACTGCACCACCGAACACAAATTCGCACCGGATATAGGTGCCGTTACATCTCGCTTGTAATCTGTCTCTCAAGTATGAAGTTCCCATAGTTTTATCTGCTTATGCGTCAACGTGAAAATGCCCTTGATGTGCACTGCCTATTTACTCATAACTTAGCTGAACAAGATAGGAAATGTATGCAGGTCGTAATTCTTGTAGCACGTTCGCTTTGTTAATGTTCCCTACAAGTTTTCTTCTTATCTTGACAACATTCTGCTCTGCCCCCATCTGCTCAAAATGTTTACAGTCGAACGCGATCCATTGTGATGTTCAGATCGGCAACCATCTCGTTAAGTTCGTAACTCGCAGAGAACACAGTCCGTGTCTCTGGAGACCAATGAAATATACAGTACGTCTACTTATGCATGTTTTCGTGTTACTTTGTCAGGTTTTATCGAAATCAAAATTTAATTAGTAAAATTCACCAATACAAATTATTTTCCTCAAAATTCTGTCCAGTAGCAATCAACTTGTTTCATCTAGATAGACGGACACGTAGATCTGACAAATCGAACACTCGTTTCTCGCACAAGTACTGGCCTCATAAACACACTGCACCGTCAGTAACACTCACATTACATTCGCATTTAGAGACGCCATGGCAGTGCGAATTGTGTGCGGCATGAATTTCAAAACTGTTCTTACATCAGACACTAAGCAGTTACCTACAATGCCGCCATCTTTAAAATAAACAACACAGGCGAAGTACGTACAAACGTAACATTGAAGCGCGTTCGCGTAACCACTGTTGCCATGGAAAAGCAGTAAGCATTACATATTCTGAGTGTTTGTCTGTAGCCTTCGTTATCCAGCATGCAAAGCGCATGCGCTGTATTATATTGTCAGCCGTGGTCTGTCTGGCTCTACCATATTTTTCCACATTATCTCATAAACGGCACGATTTTCGGAAAAAGTTATTGAACATAAAATGTCTGTTTTGATTTTCTCTACAGCTTCTGCCTGAAATATTTCTCATTCTGAGAAGAATTCAGCAAGATATTACCATAAATGTACACAGGTCTTCACGTAAAGTACCCGTTATTCCTGTCAGATTTTAATGAAATTTTGAATTTTCTCGACAGATTTTCGAAAAACACTCAAATATCAAAATTTCATGAAAATCCATTCAGTGGGAGCCGAGATGCTCCATGCGGGCGGGCGTACGGACAGACAGACATGACGAAGCTAAAAGCGGCTTTTCGAAATTTAGCGAACGCCCTTAAAAACCCTTCCGCCCTTGCTTGTGTTATTCTCAAGCATTTAAGCTGCACCCTCAGAATCAATGCCCCCCCCCCCTTTCCCTACACGTCATCAAGTTCCGCCTTCTTGTGCGACATCCATAACAAAGGGTAATGTGTCCTGATGCTAAGTAATCGTGTGCATGCTGGCTGGCTGATATATGCACTATTTCCTGGTTTAGTCTACAGCAGTTTAGCAAAATAATGCTCTAATCTACGGTGCAGCACACCTATAATCTCCAGCGCAGCACACCTATAATCTACGGCGCAGCACACCTATAACCTACAGCGCAGAACACCTATAATCTCCGGCGCAGAACACCTATAATGTATGGCGCAGAACACCTATAATGTACGGCGCAGCACACCTATAATCTACGGCGCAGCACACCTATAATCTACGGCGCAGCACACCTATAGTCTCCTGCGCAGAACACCTATAATGTATGGCGCAGCACACCTATAAACTACAGTGCAGCACACCTATAATCTACGGCGCAGCACACCTATAATCTCCGGCGCAGAACACCTATAATGTATGGCGCAGCACACCTATAACCTACGGCGCAGCACACCATTTTTTGTGGTCTCCACTGGCACAATGTTCGTAAGAATTTCGTGAAAATCTATCTGGCTGTTCAAACACAAAAGGCGGGGACACAGACACAAAGACAGCACGGAGATTCACAGGCTTGCTTTGTACCTTTCTTCACATCAGTGGTTTCCAACATCAGCTCGCGATCCAAATCAGGGTCGCGAGCGGGTTTTACGAAGAATTCAATAACTATGAAAAATAAATCAAAATGTGTCTAAATTCAAACAGAATAATCGAGAAAATGTAATTACTGAATCTGTGTTTATTAATTTTAAACAAACTGTATCTATTATATTTTAAATAACTAATGAACACACCTTGTTATTGTACGGTACAACATAGTTGTACTTTAACCTTTTAAAGCCTAGCGGTAACTTTACGTACCAGCAGGTTTAACATTAAAAAATTCTACGTGGTGCCCACATTGCGTTTATGTGTTTTTTACGGATCTCAGAACAAACAGCAACTTTTGCCTTATAAAACATTAAGAGATTGGTTTTTATAACCGAGAAGGAGTGTGTTTACTGCGTGGTACGGACTGAATCCTTATATAAAGCAGATAAGCTTCGTCTTTAAAGGGTTAAACCCACAGCAGTTCTAACATTTATTCCACCTTGCAGTACTACTGCCGCTTCCATGGTAGGGTAGCAGGTCACACACAATTTGCTACTTTAAGGTCACGCACACAAAAGGTTGGGAACCGCTGCTTTACATGAATGCAAGGTGCAAAGAGCCTTCATTCCCCACAGACAAGCAACCATCTTCGTACAACAGATCTACCTATGAAGGTTATTTCCTACTGAATTTCAATAGACAGAGGAATACAAAGAAACGTGTCACATTGCATATGAAATACTGTACGGAAGATGAAGAAAGGAAATTGAGAAAGTGACGCTGCTGTTTCAACTCACAGTCCAATAAATATATAACACTGAACCTGCACAGATCGCTACATTGCCTGCACGTATTCCAGGCCACAGACGTGCATTATGTAACACATTCCACTGAAAGCTATAAAGGCATTCAAAACTAAGTGCATTTTCAAATGTAAGATTGCCAGAAATGTAACCCTCTACAGTCCGGTGATTTAGATTGTTTAAGCGTCGGATAACACAAAACCTGGACGCCCCTCGCAAATATGGGAGGTCTGGTTTTCGAAACAGACTCACTGCTTCCCTCAATATCATTCATCGACTGATATCTGTAGCGCGGCAGCAGTTTTTTTCTCTGAAGTAAAAACAAATTTTTAAAATACAGTTTAACCTTTTAAAGCCTCGCGGTAACTTTACGTACCACCAGGTTTAACATTAAAAAATTCTACGTGGTGCCCACATTGCGTTTATGTGTTTTGTACGGATCTCAGAACAAACAGCAACTTTTGCCTTATAAAACGTTAAGAGATTGGTTTTTATAACCGAAGTGGAGTGTTTACAGCGCGGTACGCACTGAGTCCTTATATAAAACAGATACGCTTCGTCTTTAAAGGGTTAATTTAGCTGTGGCTTATAATGGAATAAACGGCGATATTTTCTTCTTAAAGCCACGTGGTACATGTGACTGTATACAGCTAACTACTTCAAAGAACACTGCACCGTTCATCAAGATGTCAGGGGTCTAAACTAAGTGGCAATACAGTGTTATTCATACCAATATATTCGAGAGTCTACCGTATTGTTACTACCGTATTGTTACTACCGTATTGTTACTACTGTTTGTGGTAAATTGCAACACAGGCAATATACGTATAACGTTAACACTAAGCCCCGTTCGCGTAACCATCGTTGTCGTGGAAACGCAATTAAGTATTACATATTCTCAGTGTGTGTCTGTAGCCTTAGTTATCCAGCATGCAAAGCGCATGGGTCATATTATATTTCCATCTGTGGCCTGTCTGATTCTACCATGTTTTTCCACATTATCTCATAAACGGCACGATTTTCGGGAAAACGTTATTGGACATAAAATGTGTGTTTTGATTTTCTCTACAACTTTTGTCTGAAACATTTCTCATTCTAAGAAGAATTCAGCGAGCTGTTATCATCAATGTATATAGGTCTTCATGTAAAGTACTCGTTATTCTTGTCAGGTTTTAGTGAAACTTTGACATTCTAAACGGATTTTAGAAAAACCTTCAAATGTCAAATTTCATGAAAATCCGCCCAGTATGAGCCGATTTCTTCCATGCAGACAGACATGAAAGTAACAGTCGCCGCGCCTAAAATACAGGCTATAAATTTTGGAATACACTCCAGTGGTGTAAACTCTATTCCAAACTTCGCGAAAATATGTCTTCTTGTTCAGACTTGATGTGGGGGCCACAGGCAGACAGACAGACAGACAGACAGACAGACAGACAGACAGACAGACAGACAGACAGACAACATACTGATCTCCGAAGCCTGACCATTTTCTTAAATAACGAAGATTACAGCCGCGGCCACAGCAATTGAAGCTTGAGGTAAACCGCAACACTGCCAGATAGCTGACCTGGGCAGCGAAACTCGGGTCCTGCTTTGCACGAAATAAAAAGCTGCTTTCCCCCATTGCCTATTTTGCTGCATTTTTCTCAGCTTGGAGTGAAAATAAACCGAAAAATCAGTGGGGAAAAAATAAGTACATTTCTATATGAGTATACCGTTGCGTCTTCATTGGTCTGCTTATTATGGCCCTTCTGGTTTGCAAAATGTTACCTTTCGTGTTGTAAATATGGCAACAACGTGTAATCAATCCCAGCTTCAATCGCTGTGGCCACAGCTGTACCAATCGTCAGTGCCTAAGACTACCAGTCTGTCTCTCACAAGTGGAACGTCACTAGCCCTGTGTATCGAGACACATATCAGTAAATAAACGCTATTACGTGTCGGCCGGGCGATCCTGTAGCAGCAGATTCCGAATATACTGCGAGCAGATTTCTCCAGGGGCACGGACCGGATTCATGTCATTCAGCTCCACCGTTACACTAATCTTTGGCCGGCGGGAGTGCAGGTAGGGAAGTCAACAAAGTGTGAAGTTCGCTGTTGATCAACAAACATCGATTCCCTGACGGCACTGACTGACGGCCAAGGACAAACTGCAGTCAGACACGGCGCTATTAAATGTTCCAAACGTTTTATCTCTGACGTTGCACACTCCTTGAAAGTGGCTTTCATTTAATGCACGTAACTTACTTTATCTACAGATGCAAGCAACAGAAAGGGCCAGTTCAGATATACCGTCGAACTGGTTACAACGTCCTAAAAGGGACTGAATATTTTGTGTCGTTATAAACGAGCGTTGTTATAACCGAGGAGAATAATGTTATGGTTAACAGTGAAGAATTAATTGGTACCACAGGGTATCTGAGGGTATAGACGAGGTGTCGTATAAACCGACGTCGTTATAACCGGGTTCTACTGTATTTTCTTCCTTAACCTTTTAAAGCCTAGCGGTAACTTTACGTACCACCAGGTTTAACATTAAAAAATTCTACGTGGTGCACACATGGCTTTTATGTGTTTTGTACGGATCTCAGAACAAACAGCAACTTTTGCCTTATAAAACATTAAGAGCCTGGTTTTTATAACCGAAGTGGAGAGTGTTTACTGCGCGGTACGCACTGAGTCCTTATATAAAACAGATACGCTTCGTCTATAAAGGGTTAAAATGCAAAAATAGGCTTATGAGATCAATATCCTGTATGTGTCCTCCGTTTAAAGGTCTGAACCATATAATGGACTAACACAGAAACCTGTATTAACGTTACGCCACCTCCAATTTACCACAATCGGTAATTACAACATGGCCGGCGCGCCAATTTGTAAGGCAAGAGTGACACCACCGACACTTAACTTAGAACCTTCAAACGACGTCTCAATGAATCTTAGGAAAGCAACATGGCACGTGCACGAAATTTTTATTTAGTTTCTCGTGTCATGACGTTGAGTAATGAACAATTCATATAAACTGCAAAAAGGAGACAGATCATTAACCGAAATGAATTGTAGAGTTTCAAATATAAGTCTTTGGATTTGAGTGACAACACCAGGTGACAGGTCAAAAAACACACCTAAAACTGTGCACAAAACAGTCAGTCAACAATTGAAAACACGGCGACAGTGCGAAACGTTTTCTTTACACCCAACATATTTAAGATATATAGCATATTTAGACCTACTGAAATAAGAGATTTACAAAAATGGAACAAAATAAATCGAGAAAATAATACCACTGAAACACTCGTGTAACTCGAATTATGCGCACGATTGAAAGCCAGTTTGTGAGGCCCCCCCCCCCCCCCGGAACTGTTTGTCCCGTGTACCGGCCCTCTACTTTGCCATTGTACCGTACGTTCAGTTTTGTTCACTTGCCTCTACCGGGCAGCAGCAGCTGGTAAATTCCTTCCCAACAGCTCGTAAATCAGAATATGAAGGCAGATGGCACAGTTGTATTGAAGACTCCCAAAATGCAGTTTTTAACGTGCAGTACGGACCGCACGGGTGAATAATATCCATTCTACGATATCTGAGTACACCGTTTGCTATCAAATCATCGAATAAAGTTTCAGCTAGATATTTCTGTTGTACAGTGGCGCAAAGAACCGTCGAATGACTGACTCGATTGAGAAAACAACAATAGTTTATTTCGCTAAAAATCACTGCGTCTTTGAATGATTCCGAAGGTTCATTACCGTCTTCACAACAGCCTACCAATGGTCTACTTTTTTCCAAGCCAAATGAACCCATTTAACACCCTAAGAAAATATTTAAGATCCATTTTAATATTATCTACGCATACACTCCTTGTCTACAAGGCTCCGTCTCCATTAAACAAAAACCGTGGCAAAGCTACGTGCATAGCTTGGGCTCTATAGGGACAACAACTTCGACAACAACTTGTCATGCCTAAGAGTTTGTATGTTGAAGCAGCAAAACGTTTCGTACCAGGTGGTAAAAGGGCACAACCAGGTCTGAATATGACGCCTACCTCTTGATCTTGCGTTCTTCTGGTATTATAGTGAATGTAGAGATGGTGGACACGTATTGAATTTATTTATTCTAAGTTCATTTAACGACGCTCTTAACTCGCATATTGCAGGCCTATACCATCAACGGTACGTTCATGGATGAATTATGAATTAGGGAGGATCTATAAACTTATCTTTTTAGAAACCTTCAAAGATTACGTTTAGGGTTGTTGGTTCTACTAGATTCACAGAATTCATAAAACTTACCCCCCAAATTAAAATTTACACATACAAGATGAAAAACTACCATTAAATCAACTTAATGACAATTTTTCATGTACTCAGTAATTCAGTTTTTCATTCGAAACTCATAAAATTTCTTAGGTTTAATAAATAATACGAGGCAGGGTAACGATGGTATTAATGTCACTGTTAAATATTAAATCGCTTTCTCTTTTCCTACGCGTCATAATTTGAAACAGCGTACAATTCCATTATTTCCCTGGAGAAATACTGGCCTGCATTGGAACCCACGTCTTCCTGAATATAAAACAGCGAGTGCCAACCCACTCGGGCAGACAAGTTTGATGTCTGCATTCAAATGCCTGGCAGGCGCTTTCTTTCTTCGCTTTCTCAAGTCATCACCCACACGTCATCCATATTTGACAGTCTTTAACATATATACTTGAAGAACGTCGTTAAGTTAAACAGTAAACAGTAACCACTCTTCATTTACTATTATAATTATTAATGTGTTTTATCTGCTCAGGAATGTCGAGATGAAATGAAAAGTTACAACCGTCTACATTCGATACCGGACAGCTCTTAGCACTGCAATAAAGCGCAAGGAAACCAATACGCCTGTATCAATCGTTTAGGCCATTCGCCTAACAGACGTGTCGGAGAAGTTGCCGCTTAGTCCGGCGTACTGTAGATCACGTGCCTCATCGCTGTTCCAACCTTTGTCACGACAGCTGGTGCGTTTAGCCACTGTCCATTTTCTCCACCGTATTTGACCGATACCAACCCACTATCCTGACTGAGGTTACGTCACTTGATCCTCATTCCAACCAGACGAATTCCGTCAAAAATACCTTGAAGACGATCCCAGAATGCTAGAATCTTCAGCAACCCCGCTGTAAGAATCTCCATTCTCATACTTCCAGACGCACTTCTTCTCCATCTTTACAAGGTTCACAGAGCACTCTGACATTCCAACGTCAGCCTATGTTAAATAACCCGCTGTAGCTTATAAAAATTCTTTAAACTGCCTACGAATCACCCATATAAATTAGAGTATCGACTGCCTGCATTATTTCTTCCAATAACCAACCAACCAACCAACGAACCAACCAAGCCCATGGAGCAGAGTCCTTGTTAAGAAGCTAACAGGTCCTCAGCTGGTCAAGAAATCCCCGCATTTTGTGGAACCCAAAATTCACTGCTGCATTCACAAGCGCCCACCACTTGACCCATGTGAAATGTTTCTAAAGACCCTAACGTTTCACGGAAAGGAGTGGTTAGGACCTCTCCCAACCATCAGGCTGGAGGACCACCCCTTGTCGGTTGTCAGTGACTGCCTATTCAATACATTCGCAGCTACACGCCACATCTGGAGATCGTTACTCCATCCGCAAACAGAGGATGCGCCAAGCCTTGATGAGAGGGATCCAGTGATCACGATATCTCTGCCAGCAGTAGTATTAATAATGAGCGCTTAGTGGTACAAATTACAGTAATTGTTGAGGATTTCGTGAAAATATGTCCTAGCGCGGATTCGAAGCACATACGCCACGCGAGGAGAGATACTCGCATCTGTGACATCCATACTTCAGCCATAACACAAAGCGTTTATTTATCCCTTTAACGACGAAGCGTATCTGTTTTATATAAGCACTCAGTGCGTACCGCGCAGTAAACACTCTCCACTTCGGTTATAAAAACCAATCTCTTAATGTTTTATGAGGCAAAAGTTGCTGTTTGTTCTGAGATCCGTACAAAACACATAAACGCAATGTGGGCACCACGTAGAATTTTTTAATCTTAAACCTGGTGGTACGTAAAGTTACCGCTAGGTTTTAAAAGGTTAAAGATGAAGCGTATATGTTTTATATAAGGACTCAGTGCGTACCGCGCTGTAAACACTCTCCACTTCGGTTATAAAAACCAATCTGTTAATGTTTTATAAGGCAAAAGTTGCTGTTTGTTCTGAGATACGTACGAAACACATAAACGCAATGTGGGCACCACGTAGAATTTTTTAATGTTAAACCTGGTGGTATGTAAAGTTACCGCTAGGCTTGAAAAGGTTAATCTCATACCATGCAGAGTCTGCGAAAGGTTCAATACAGTGTAACGCAGACTGTACGTATACCACGCAGACCAGAGTGCAGGCCCGGGTTCTGCCGGAAAGCCACGAGCCTGATTGCTCTTAACCCAATTCAGACGTAACGCGAACACAGGATGTGCCTACGGGCGTACAGCGAAGTGAGCAAACTTTCTTTTCTTTCCAAACGCTCTTCCGTGAACACTTCTACATTTTTGCTTGTTTGATATTTGCATCTGACGTCAACAACACAAAAACATTTGCTATAAACCGCAGCAAGGCATAGTCCCTTACAACATGTATTTGGCACATTTTAACCTACACGGTTGAAAAACTTCCGTTACATAAATACACACTGTTCCGTCTAACGCAACACTTATTATTTCTTTCAACGCTACATGTTTCGATCGAAAACGATCATATACAGGCATTCTCAACAAAACCTTAAAAATGAAGGTAAAATGCTACTGTTTCAGAGATCTCTCAAACATTTTACCTGCATTTTTAAGTTTTTATAGAGACGGCCTGAGGATTGAAAAACGTAGCGCTGAAAGAAACAATAAGACTTGTGGGGACGGAACCGTGCGTATTTGACTGCCTGGACACAACGGGATGGATACATTAAAACGGAAAGTCGCTAAGTTAAATATGAGACAGCAACCGCTAATAACTGATTATTATTATTATTATTATTATTATTATTATTGCGTTTTATCAGCTGAGTAACGTCGACAGGAAGTAAAAAGTCGAAGCACAACCGTCTGCATTTGAGAATGTACAACTTTTAGCACTGCAATAACGTGTACTAGAAAACCAATACGCCTGGAGCAATCGTCTCGGCAAACCGCGTACCAGATGTGTCGAAGAAGTTGCCGCAGAATCGCGGCGTACTGTACATCATATTTACCTTGCTATTCTCTGCACGTTTGTCTTGACATCATGATAGCCAAACGCCTGTAGCAATCGTCGCGGCAAGCCGCACAACAGATGTGTCGCAGAAGTTGCCGCAGAATCGCGGCGTACTGTACACCATGTTCAGCTTGCCGTTCTCTGCACGTTTGTCTCCACATCACCAAAGCCACTGTCCATTGTCTGGACCTTACTTGGCCGACACTAGCTCCAGTCTTCTGGGGCGAGACACTGCGTCGTGGTGCACGTAGTTTCCGACGTTTCGGAGGATCGTAGTGCCTTCCTCTACAGGATCAATAGTCGTTTCGGACTGGTTCATCCTTAATATCAATCTCGCTACAGACAACAAATACTTCCCTAACAGCTTTCAGCGACTGCCTTTCTAATGGAGGTTGTCTGAGTTTTTGACGTACGATACGAAGGTTTATATATACTTGTGGTAACTTCAGTCTTCAAAGCTTTAAAGTACATCTGACTTCGAATAAACCGCTCGCAGTTAAAATCGCAAATTTCCCTAGCCTATTCCACTCCCCTGGAAACAGTGTTTATACAAGTGCTTCTCAGTCGGAGTTGGATTCCGTGAATTTTTCGTACAACAGACGTTTGTACTCTACTAAATTCAGAAGTATCGGTTTTTAAAGTTCATGTGAAAATCTAATACTTAATTACGGTAGCTTTTTACTGTATTTCACTTTACGTTTGGTTTAACTTTACAGATAATAGAATGGGGAAGACGGAAGGCGAATGAGTTCAGCAGAATACTGCAGTGTATTGAAGAGTTCTTGAACCAAGACAAAGTTCAAAACTATTGACCTTACTGAGCCTTTGTGTAGATGACGGCGCACCTGGTAAAACTTCCAACCACTAAATAACAGATATCAAGTCGCAGCGCCAGCTTGTTTGAACTAGCAGAAACACTCAAACCCCGTAGTCTGGCATTTCTCATTTCACAGACATTCAATCAACAAACCATGATGCCAACGAATTTGAGAAGTCAATATAAGCCCACACATTTCTGTATACGACCGGTAAGGCACATGAGACGACAAATTCACACAAAAGTTTGGTCGGAAAAAACTGATGGAAAGACACAATTAGGAAGATCTAGGCGCAGACATGTAGGCAGCACCAGAAAGTATTTATTAAGAGAATGTTTTTGGTGTTATAGCCAGACCAACACTACTGTACGGTAATGAAACACGGATAACCACGAAACGAGACATAAATCGCCTAGAAGCAGCAGAGATGCGCTTTCTTAGAGGTATCAAAGGATACACAAGACTAAACAAAATAAGAAGTGAGGTCATAAGAAAAACCTGGAGATTTCTGGAATACACGACGCGAGAACCAAATAGAAACAAAACTGGATTAACCATCTTAGAAGAATGAACGACACCAGATTTCCGCAACACGCCCTCAACTACAAACCCCGAGGAAGAAGAGATCGTGGACGTCCCAATAAACGATGACAATGCGTCGATTCCGGAACAGGTCAAACGACCTAATCCATGGATGATGATGATGATGATGATGATGATTTGGTGTGAAGTGATTCAGGTGGCTCAAAGAATGAACCTGTGGCTAGGTCCTGTGTAGAAGGTAATGAAACTTCGTGTTCAATAAAACGCAGGGAATGTGGACAACCGAATTACAATAATAACTCAAAGGGAAAATATCTGCGCGGCGACCCACCATAAGAAGGTTCAGCAAAGTACTGCAAGACATCAAGAAGAGAGGAAATAGTTGGCTAGAAACAGAAAAGCAAAAGTTCTGCGAAAATAGAAGGGATTGAAGATTTTTTTGCCCTTTGACATGCACAGAAAGGAAACCATGCTAAAAGAACGAAATAAAGTGGATTACAGAATACAGATCCTGGAAGTCCCCAACTTAGCATTAACAACCAATGCATCGTGTTTCTCTTGCAAAACGTTTCGCAGGATCATAAAGCACAACCAACTTCTCTTTTCGTTAAATTGTAAGGAATAAGCTGGTTTCGACTAAATCTGGTACAGTGATCACAAAAACGATAGTCAGAGAACTTCCGCCAGCACAGTGCTTCCTTATATTTAATGTGTACTTGAATATACGACATGTACACTCCGCTTGCTTTGCGTTTTGAAATAACGACGTCACTAAGATAATAACAAACGTCTGTCCACTAATAAAACGTCACATTTAGAAATTAATTTTGACAGAATATGTATGGATAGCAAAGGCGTAGAAAAGTGAAAAAATACATTAGCCTATTCACAATTCAATGTACATACTGCAGCGAGACACAAAAACTTTTGCGTGCGTATTTGGAATCAGCATATTGTAATTATTTTACATGAAACTAAAGTTGTCACTTTGTAGGCAACGAAGGCAAAGGGGTGAGTAGACGTGGAGGTACACTTTTTATCAACCCTATAAAGAAGAAACATAATCTGCTTTATATAAAGAATCAGTGCGTACCGCGCAGTAAACACTCTCACCCCCGGTTATAAAAAACGAACGAGTTGCTAATGTTTACGGCAAAAGTTGCTGTTTGTTCCGAGATATGCACAAAATGATGTGAGCACTATGGAGAATTACTGAATGTTGAACCTGGTGGTACGTAAAGTTACCGCTAGGCTTTAAAAGGTTAATCTCCGCACTAGATGGGATAAGCAGTATGCTTAACACCCCGTCCGCTATACACCCAGGGAAGAACTCTCGCTACGCACTGAATACAGACCTCGGTGGGCCCCACAGCCAATGCGGATGCTTTGAAGAGTGGGGAATATCTCTTGTCCCTGGCGGGAATCGAACCAAAATTCTTTGGACACCCAAACATGTAGCACAGTCACTGTGCCTCCTATACTATCAGCATCCCTTACTCCTTTAAATCCTAGCGGTAACTATACTTACCACCAAGTTAAACGTTCAAAAATTCTACGTTCTGTCCACACAGTGTATTTGTGTCTTTTTTTGTGTGGCTCTCAGAACAAACAGCGATTATTTCCCTATACAGCATTAACTGATTGGTTTTTATAACTGAGACGGAGTGTGTTTACTGCGCGTTACGAACTGTATATTTCCCTATACAGCATTAACTGACTGGTTTTTATAACCGAGATGGAGTGTGTTTACTGCGAGGTACGGACCGAATCTTTAAATACAATTCAGGTTAAAATTGGTCTTTAAAGAGTTAAATATGAGTTTTCTTTTATGTTATCATGCTGTTGCTGACGTGTGCTACTGAAGGAATCTTTGCTTGGCGCTGTGACGTATTACCGAGAATGGCATTCACATATCCGACTGTGCTCGCACTATTAAGTATGCGTGCTGATATGCAAGCTCCAAGAATCGTCTTACTGCCCCCACCTCAATGAACACTTGACAACAGACAGGCCTACTGACCACAGGACATAAACACGATATTTGACGCTGCTCCCTCTATTATTTAGTCAAGAGCCGTGACCAACCGTACTCTGACATCAAAGTACATGCCGTATTATGGGACACAATCTTGGGTTCTACAAGAACAGTGGTGGGTTTTTGTGAGCACGGTAACGAAATGTGGTACTTCATAAAAGACGAAAAATTTATTGACTAACGCAACGCACATGAGCTTCCCAAGAAGGGCCATGCTGCACGAAGTTAGAAAAATACTGAATATACGTATAACAACCCCCCCCCAAAACAATGACGCCTTCTGATATGATACAGGAACCAAGAACTCTTGCTAACATAATTTCTCTGTTTACCTGAATAAACAATTAACAATTAGCCTGCGCTAATCATTAATCTGAAAATTAATAACTACTTTGCAACTAGAATTTGTCGAAACACAATTACCACGCAAGACGAGAGTTTAAAACACACGAAATAAACATTGCCAGGACGTTCGTACTGAACTTAAAGGTGGTTTCAACAGACGGATGCAGTCGGAGATTGAAGACGAGTTAATTAGAATGTTGTCTAAAGCACCTTGTCTCAGGCAACTGCATAACCAAAATAGGTGTATATGATGCATTCACTTGCATAAATGGAACATCAAACGTCAGAAGTCTGTTCACCGGGCTGAAAAGACGAACTTTAACATTTTAAAGCCTAGTGGTAACTTTACATACCACCAGGTTTAGTATTAAAAAATTCTACGTGGTGCCCACATTGCGGTTATGTGTTTTGTGTGGATCTCAGAACAAACAGCAACTTTTGCCTTATAAAAATTACGATATTGGTTTTTATAACCGAAGTGGAGAGTGTTTACAGCGCGGTACGCACTGAGTCCTTATACAAAACAGATACGCTTCGTCTTTAAAGGGTTAATTCCCTCATAAAAACGGTAATAATATTAAATACGTGGAAACAATTATTCAGTTTGAACAGAGAGAGGTACACCTCCCTGTGATAAACGCATTGCTTCATAAGTCGTGTTATTTTACGTCATGAACTACGTAAATAAACAAAACACGCCAGAACAGATTTAGGCAGAAATACAAAAGCACTACATCAGATTTAGGCAGAAACACAGACGTCTATTCCTGGAAAACGTCTCACTATACAGGAACACTACGTGGAACACAATATTTGTAATCTGCTTTGTAGCAGGCTACACTTTCTTCTAACTCCAAGCAACGGGTCCTTATCAGAAGCCAGTAGTTGCTCAGCTATTAAATCAACTCTCCACTATTTTGGAAGACTGATGTTTCATTACAACGTCCATAACCGTATGCCAATAGACCCTACCCTAAGCGCAACAAATCGAGTGCAAATCCTGACATAAAAGTTTAGTTACATTTTAATATTATCCTATAACCTATTTATCCTTGCAATGGCCTAAATACAAGCAGTGCGTTTTTCGGCGTTCAGTGCCCTGCCATCTTTTGGCAGATCTCGGTAAAACAAACTGAATGCAGCAACTGAGAAGCCCCTTAACAGCCACACATGCCGCATTATTCACACTATCGTAAGTTGTAGTTTTAAAAAAATAAGTCCACATGTTATTGGAACGACGCTTACAACTGACAACTGCAAAAACAGGTCACTGCAGTTGTCCAAATCATTTTAATTTAGTTCAGTGTGCGCGTCACTGACATGTTACGTTAAAGGCTTCGACAACGGTGATGCTGAAGCTGCAATAGTGACGACGGCGGCGGCGGCGGAGGTGGTGGTGGTGGTGGCGGCGGCAGTGGTGGTGGTGGTAGTGGTGGTGGTGGTGGCGGCGGCGGCGGCAGTGATGGTGGTGGTGGCGGCGGCGGCGGCGGCGGCAGTGGTGGTGGTGGCGGCAGTGGTGGTGGTGGCGGCGGCGGCGGCGGCAGTGGTGGTGGTGGTGGTGGCGGCGGCGGCGGCGGCGGCGGCAGTGGTGGTGGCGGCGGCGGCAGTGGTGGTGGTGTTGGTGGTGGTGGTGGTGGTGGTGGTGGTGGTGGTGGTGGTGGTGGTGGTGGTGGTGGTGGTGGTGGTGGTGGTGACGGTGGCGACAGGCATAATGACTTGTGTTGACCACCCCAAGACGTAATTACTACTTCGTAGGTGAACGGATCTATGTTTTCGAGCTACCGCGTCTCGAGCAGTTTAGAGATACAGTAATTAACGCGGACAAGAAACGCCACATAATTCAATCAAGTAAATGTTCAGCTATTCATTACAGTGTGAATATACAAAGGGCTGTAAATGTGCAAGGCAACTTACTTATTACTGCATCTGTCCTGGCCAAATCATACTTACCTGAAACAAAAGAAAACATTTATAAGGTACCTAAAACACAGACACAGTGTTCTAAAGTCAACTGACTCAAGCCAATATTTCTACGTGTACTGACCTCAAAGAGTAGATATAACTTTACAATGTCGCATAAAATTCTAAACAGAAACAAACGCCTTACACTTGTGAACATCAACAAATTGTTATGTCAGAAATCTTGTAAGAGTAAAATGGATTATTATAAATAATTTTAAGGTAGTGTTGTAGCTATATTTGGAAATGCAATACTACAAATAATAAAAGCCAAATAATATAAAAAATGGGAGAGCATCGTAGGTTGTTAAGAGAACCGCAAAGCCAGCGATTGATTAATTAATTAATTAAAAAGACAGTACACTTCAGAGATACCTGTTTCTCTACAAAATGACACGTGGAAAATCACAGCAAATTTATTTTCGTCCTTTACTGTTTATTCCATACCGATCAAAGCTTTCGTACGTTAACCCTTTAAAGACGAAGCGTATCTGTTTTATATGACTCAGTGCGTACCGCACTGTAAACACTCTCCATCTCGGTTATAAAAACCAGTCTCTTAATGTTTTATAAGGCAAAAGTTGCTGTTTGTTCTGAGATCCGTACAAAACACATAAACGCAATGTGGGCACCACGTAGAATTTTTTAATGTTAAACCTGGTGGTATGTAAAGTTACCGCTAGGCTTTAAAAAATTAATAATGCACAAATTTTAAAACATTAATAGTGTATAAAATGCGGCGTTACAAAAGAAGTTATGACAAAGGCACCAGCAAGTCCAACAATCACGTCAACATTAGCAGACGTTCAATATACATATTAACATCCCATTGTCACTATCACGGTGACAAGAGCATGAAAGACATGGATGTGATAGGAAATAGGCAGGAAGGATGTAAAATACATATGAAACTGTAGTCTGGAAACCCTGAAAGGAAGAGACAGTTTGGGGTGATTAGAGCATGTCTCTCAGCATGGATGTTTTATCGCACAGAAGGCCTACCTCTGCAGGGGCAGTTACCGTGCTCAGAGACAAAATGAAAGACAGACTCTCTAGACTCGCATGGCAGCCTCACATATAGCCTGTAAAAGCGAATGTCTCTCCGTCCGTTCTACCCTATTTCTCCCAAATGGGCCGTGGTAAAAGTTGTAAATACAAAGAAAACAACTCCAGGAAAATTACTAGCGTTTTGCTTCTTCGAAAATTACACATCAGATGCAAGAACTGCCGCCTTTCTCATTAACGGTACATTACAGAAAAAATAGAACGATACAAGATATGCTTCTAAGGAAATGATTCCGCGAATAGTTTTTAATGCTTTAACCTTTTAAAGCCTAGCGGTAACTTTACGTACCACCAGGTTTAACATTAAAAAATTCTACGTGGTGTCCACATTGCGTTTATGTGTTTTGTACGGATCTCAGAACAAACAGCAACTTTTGCCTTATAAAACATTAAGAGACTGGTTTTTATAACCGAAGTGGAGAGTGTTTACAGCGCGGTGCGCACTGAGTCCTTATATAAAACAGATACGCTTCGTCTTTAAAGGATTAATTTACAAACCACGTAAAGGGTTACCAAAAGCATATCTGACATACCGTTTCTCCCGAATGGTGCCAAGTAAATAAAAGATACTTCCGTGTTTTAGAAAAAATAAATGACATTCTTATTTCGATAAAATATTAATAGACCGACCAAAGAAACGATGCAACGTCATGCCGCACATATCGTCTGTACCGAATTTCGGCCATATCGGTCAAGAAATATATAAATCACGATCAGAAATCCATACTCCCTTAAGCACGAATGTCACTGAACAGATTTTTACGAAATTGATGCTTGCTCCAAAAGTCCTGTGCCGAATTTCATGGAAATCCGTCGTAAAACGGTTGAGTCATTGAAAGTAGGTCACATACAGAAAGAGAGACAGATAGACTGAGGGGGGTGATCACCACATCACACGTTCTTTTTTTTTACATCGTAAAGAACGCCTCACGAAAATTAATGTCGCTTGCAAATATGAATTTCTGGACTGAAAGAGTTCGTACGTCACTGATATAAAATGACACGCTGTATGCAGGAAGACATTTAAACACTTTACGACGCCAGTTCATGTGGTGAGAGTAGAGGTTAAAACTTCCTGCAGACATATGTGATACTGAAGCCTGTAGTGGAAGAATGGGATGGCTGTAGTTTCTAGGGAACAATTCCAGTGAGAAGCCAATCTCAAATAAATATGTTGCGGCCAGATTAACCGTAGCAACCAAAGATAGGCTCTACACACGAAACTGCTGATTCCCTCAGCGTTCCCCGAAGAATAAGAAGAAGATTCAGGAAATGAAATGACCATCAGTTAAGGTTGGGCATGAAGACAAAGAGGAAGCAATTCCATCTAAATGGCTGTCCACATTACTTCTGTTCCGACTCGCACCATCTCTGCTCTTGATGTCTCTTCCAAGCGCGTAGGAGACAAAATCAAACGAAGGTTTCCAATAGTTTATTGACGACAAATATCGCCCAATCTGTGAAAATACGAAAAGGGGAAAAGCTTAGGGTGAGAAACAACTGTGAACTTTGAGAAATCGCATCACTGCGCGACTGTTCAGCCACACGGACGGAAGCGGTTCAACTCTTTTTTAAATACAGTAGAACCCGGTTATAACAACATCGGTTTATATGATACCTCGTCTATAGCGTCAGGTATTCTGTGGTACCAATCAATTGCTCACAGTTAACCATAACATTATATTCCCCGGTTATAACAACACTCGTTTATAATGACAAGAAAATATTCAGTCCTTTTCATGATGTTATAACCGAGTTCGACTGTATATCTAATCATTTTTGTAGTTTAGCTAATTCTACGACGTCTGTCAACATTTCGTTACAAAGTCAGCCCACAATACTTTGCAAGTCGGGGGTATAGTGACTGGAAGAATATGGCTGAAAATATTTACACGCTTTTAAAATAGACGCAATTCGCACTGTCCGATCAGTTTGTGAACATCACACAACTTGGTTCATCCCAAGTTGAGCGATCACCTTGTGGTTGAAAATGACGTCACGCACATTCATTTGCATACCAAAACAAAGAAGGTGTCTGTATTCTGCTTCCAAATTTGACAAGCAACGTGTAAAGTAAAGGTCGAAACTATTACTGCCTTGCGTGGTTTCAGGCTTCCGCCGCGGTATATATCAGATCTGTACTCTTTTGGGATTTTTACACAGGGCAGAGTGGTACTTTCCTAACAATAACTACGTTTGTCTAGGCAATAGTATGCACGGTAAGAAGAGAAACGCTTGTATTTGTGTCTGAAAACATGAAGGAAAGAAAACATCGACAGAAACAGGCGTAGATGGAAGATTAAAATTAAAATCGATGTTATAGAAATGGGTTGTAAAAGGCTGTGCACTGGATTAACCTTTTAGAACCTAGCGGTAACGTTATGTACCACCAGGTTTAATATTAAAAAATTCTACGTGGTGCCCACATTGCGTTTATGTGTTTTGTACGGATCTCAGAACAAACAACAACTTTTGCCTTATAAAACATTAAGAGACTGGTTTTTATAACCGAAGTGGAGAGTGTTTACAGCGCGGTACGCACTGAGTCCTTATACAAAACAGATACGCTTCGTCTTTAAAGGGTTAATATGTATCAGAATGAGTCCAGTAGGGCGGAGACAGAGGTTCCAGTGAACGCGGTAATATGTGGGTTCTTTAAAATGAATGAATTTTATAGAAGGCGACTGTCAGACGTTCAGTATACATATATCTATAAATTAGATAAATTTTCTATTTTTTATTTCGTAACTTCACGGAACTTAACGAATTAAATATAGGTCAGAATGTACCTTAAGGATATAACAAGTCCGTTGTCACAAAACTTTCCGATACCTGCGCACCCCCCCCCCCCCCCCGGGGGCCTTCTGTTCTGCACTTGGTCCGCGGTTAATCGCAAGGAAACTAATACTTGGACAGGCAGGAGATTGCTCGGGGAGTTGTGGTGGCACGAAACTCATTTACTCAGCCCATTCTCGACAGCCAGCCGCGACCGTAAGTTGCCCATGTACCCTACTCATTAACAGAAAGTAAAAAAATTCTCCCCCAGGTTCGACTTTCACACTTGCCCAAGCTCGCGTTCGGCACTGTCGCTGTACGAATACCAAGCATTAGTGCCTCATTTAACAAGACTGGCGACGGTTAACGTTACATCGCGTCTGTGGCAGATCAATGCAGTAAGTATGCAGCAATGGTGTAATGATACTGAACTAAGGAAATCTGAAATGCTGGGAGGGAAAAAACCTGTCTCAGTGCCACTTTGCCAACCACAAAAACCAAATGCACTGGTCTGGGACCCAACCCGGGCGTAAGAGGCAGGCAACCAACCACCTTAGCAACAACACTGTGTTCGAAATCTGCGATCTTCTGGGACATTATGCGGCGTCATGTGGTAACTGTTTACCGAAGCTGTACTGAAACGTTGGTAAAAAAATTACCACACGGCGCTGCAAAACTCAGATCTCATCAATATCGCGGAGGAAGCCTGAATTAAGGTTAATGTTGCTTTCGTTCAAGAAAAGACTGGATCAATGGCTGGGACATCTAGAACGGATGACTGATGCAAGAAACAGCAAGAAAATATACCAAGCCAGCTTACACCAAGAACCGACCTAAGGGGAGAATAAGGCTAGATGGAGAGACGATGTACAGAATGACATAAGAAAGACAGCAATTGTTAACTGGAGACAAGTAGCGCAGGATAGAGATGGATAAAGGAGAGGAAAGAGGGAGGCGCCGAAACTTCTTGTATAGAAGAGATATATAAGGCGAAGAGTGGATTATGTAACTGCAACGTAAATTCTAACTCAGACATTAACCTGTTAAAGCCTAGCGGTAACTTTACATACCGCCAGGTTTAACATTAAAAAATTCTACGTGGTGCCCACATTGCGTTTATGTGTTTTGTACGGATCTCAGAACAAACAGCGACTTCTGCCTTATAAAACATTAAGAGACTGGTTTTTATAACCGAAGTAGAGAGTGTTTACAGCGCGGTACGCACTGAGTCCTTATATAAAACAGATATGCTTCGTTTTTAAAGGGTTAATCCTACATCATGATATGACCGATTCAAACAACAGCTCAACCTACTCAAATCTGTGTACAAACAAATTGCCGCTTAACCACGTAAGAGATGCAAGTGCTGTCACCATAACGGACTACACTGAATCTTCTGTTGGAGCTCTCCCAGTACGTCTGTTTCACTTTAACGCATTTACAGAGTTCTGTTGTACATATGTCATTTATATGAAATAAGAGATACTGTGCCTTACACTAACCCTGGCACCTCTCCCATCCCCACACGCACTATCTCTTTTGTTTCCATGCCTTTGATGATCCTTCACGGATCGAAAAAAAACCTTCTATGTCGAATTGGACTTCCATTTACCCTCGTAATGTAGAAATGCTTTTGTGTTAGCAAATGGTATTAGTTAACCCTTTAAAGACGAAGCGTATCTGTTTTATATAAGGACTCAGTACGTACCACGCTGTAAACACTCTCCACTTCGGTTATAAAAACCAGTCTCTTAATGTTTTATAAGGCAAAAGTTGCTGTTTGTTCTGAGATCCGTACAAAACACATAAACGCAATGTGAGCACCACGTAGAATTTTCTAATGTTAAACCTGGTCGTATGTGAAGTTACCGCTAGGCTTTAAAAGGTTAAAAGGTTAAAGAAGCAGAGACGGTCACCATGACTGATAACACACGGACTCAAACCTCAGAGCCACAAATCTGAGGTCACCACTTTGTTTCATTACGTCATTTAATCGGCTAGTCCCGACTTCTGATATGCCCCAATGTCCCTGTCCCTGAAGGTTGGTACCAGCAACCAGCAGGTGACCTGAAAACACTATATCGTCACTTCAGTCTACTATAATCAGCATAATTGCACCGACTATTTCATAGAATTCGAACACACCCTCTAGAGTCAGATGAAGAAGTGGAGGTATAGCTCCATCAATTCTTAAATTCGGCACTAAGTTGGGGTATGTGGTGAGCTCCACAAGCCGGCCGCCTTACTGACGGTGAAAACGACGCCGGCACGAAGTGAACACGAGGCTGGGTGGGGTACAGGGTCGGTCTGGACGTTTCAGAGAAGATAATTCTCTTACACCAGCCAGGAATCGAACCATGGACGTCCAGTCCGTAACCTAGTCACTATACTGACTAAGCTATCCAAGCTCCCCTTCCAGATTTAGTGGCGACGGAAAATTCTTACCTTGCTGGGGATGGAACCCACATTACCCGGCCCACAGCCGGTCACTTTAACCTTAAGGAAGAAAATTAGGCCCAATGTGAATTAAACATCCAGTCCGTACCGCGCAGTAAGCACGCCCCGTCTCGGTTATAAAAACCAGTCAGTTAATGCTGTATAGGGAAATAATCGCTGTTTGTTCTGAGATCCACACAAAACACATAAATACACTGTGTGGGCAGAACGTGGCATTTGTGAATGTTAAACCTGGCGGTACATGCAGTAACCACTGGGCTTTAAAGGGCTACAGTCCGTACCGCGCAGTAAACACACTCCGTCTCGTTTACAAAAACCAGTAAGTTAATGCTGTATAGGGAAATAATCGCTGTTTGTTCTGAGATCCACACAAAACACATAAACACACTGTGTGGGCAGAACATAGAATTTGTGAATGTTAAACTTGGTGGTACGTAAAGTAACCACTGGGCTTGTAAGGTTCAACGACAACGCCCTTCCTGGTCACATTCTGTAGGTTTTGTTCTTTTTCACTCCAGATAGAACTTTCTCGAAACGTTTATAACAACTTCTACTTGCGTCCGGTTTCACATCGATTTGATGGCCATTCTGGACACGACGGTTTTATTCACTGCGTCCCTTGAATTTAATCTTCCCGATTTATTGTTCCCGTGGGAGAGGAAACGTGCTGTTTACTATAATAATCCTCATGCAACTGGAGGTGACCGTAAAGGTCAGGAAAAAAGACAGCCAATTGAAGTTTACTACAAGAATGTCTTGCAAGGGGAAGAAATGTCCAAGACGTGGTTCAAAACAGCAGTTTATATAGATAGCTGTAGCGATGTTTCGTACGTTCAACATTGTCCGCCTTCAGAGACGTACAAATACACACACACATACATGGAGGCTTTCCCTACGTCCTGATAGTCAGTGCCTTAGTACAGTGTTGATCTTGCAATGCCATAATCTTGTACTGCTGAATAACTAATCGCAGTTTACAAAATAAGTAAGCTGTTGGTCATTTTCATTAACTCCACATGTTTGAAAGAGGGCTGTGGAGTCGGTACACAAAAGCTCCGACTTCGACTCCGACTCCTCGATTTTTAAAACTTCCGACTCCGACTCATCGACTTTTAAAACCTCCGACTCATCGATTTTTAAAACTGCCGACTCCGACTCCTCGATTTTTAAAACTTCCGAATCCGACTCCTCGATTTTTAAAACCTCCGACTCATCGATTTTTAAAACTGCCGACTCCAACTCATCGATTTTTAAAACTCCGACTCCGACTCCTTCATAAAAGCTCAATATGTATTAATAACGGTAAACCTATAAGACATTTCATCACCACCACGTGAATCATCGGGCTACTGTTTAGACTTATAACCTATATTTAAGTATAAGTCTAATGGTTACTGTAGCTATCAGGGCTCTGGAGTTGGAGTATCTAGTTAAGATTTTAGACTGAGGTCGGAGTCGGAGTCGGTACATTTTTACCGACTCCGACTTCGACTCCATCTAAAAATTCGTTCCGACTCCGACTCCACAGCCCTGGTTTCGAACAGTCTTGTTCCTTGTCAGAGTTCCGTAATTTGTAGAAAAAGAACCAAAAAAAGCGTTGCATTTGACTGAAAATTAGGATTGACTACCACTTCAGTACTCAAAAGGTCCCTAGTTTGAATCAGAAAGCCACCAATAAATCTTAAACTAAAAAATCATAACGGCATTGGAAATGGTTACCGAAACGTCGAGTATACCAAATATACCCCAGAAAATGGAGAGTGTCCGACACAGTATAAACACGATTGCACGCGGTATTGGAGCTGGGACAGCACAGTCTGTATAGCGACTCGCTACGGGTTGAACGATACGGGAGTTCGAACCCCGCTGGGGGCAGGACACATTCTCTCCACACCCGTTCAAACGGGGCTTTGGGGGCACATCTAGCCTCGTCTATAATTGGTACCGCGGCCATTTCCCGGCGGTAAAGCAGCCGGAGCGTGGTGTTGCCCACCCACCCCCGGCAACGGCCGAGGCTAATAATGAGTACAGCTATAATCTGTACTCTACCTCTCTCTGTGTTCCCATTTCGCATGTTACAGGGTAAACTACGTTAGGATTGGCCTAGTACACAACTTTACCAAGGCGTTCTTTAGTTTCAAAACGTTATATGGTTTGACGGTACAGACGTGAATGTAATTTCATTTATCCCTATGAGAAAAATACGGCCTTTCCTGAGTCGGTTTTGAGGAAGCTCAAGAATTCTGAACACCATTACGTGCTGGTATCTTACACGGAATTTCACCCAGATCGGGCAACAAATGCGCGAAGTAGGACCAGAAATTCATTTATGCCCCTAAGTAAGGTAAAACGTAAAAATAAATTGTACGGCGAAATACAATGATCAATGCCGAGGAACTGGTCGTGGCCTATTTATAGCACAAGTGTGGCGAAGAGTCCTTCCACACAATCGTTAGGATATTCAAGAAATTCCCTGCCTTTAAGGCTACTCAGCGTTTCATTAACGTGTTCACAACAGCGAGACACTGGACTGTTGACTACTCCTACATAGCCTCTAGTTCTCTCTTCCAGTTCACTTCAGCGTCTACCTGAACCACATTGTCAACCTGAAGACTGAGGCAGACATCTGCGCTGTTTTGAGATTTTACGCACCATAGAATGGTAGTTTGTCAGCGACGTTTCGGGACAACGTATCGGGCCCATATTCCAGGGTCAAGTAGTCTTCTTGGACCGCTGGACCTTTGAAAATGGGATCGATACGTTGCCCCGAAACGTCGGTAACGAGGAGTTTTTAGTTTCGTAGTCCATACCTCTTCTACCTACTCACAGTAGGTGTCGAGGTTTTTGTTTTTCACTCGATCACACTCAGACACACACCACAGTCGGTAAGACTTCTCTGGACGAGGGATCGGCCCGTCGCAGAGACCTCTACCTGACAACACACAACACACACAAGAGACAAACATCCATGCCTCCGGTGGGATTCGAACCCGCGATCCCAGCAAGCGCTCGGCCGCAGACCTACGCCTTAGACCGGCCCGCCACTGGGATCGGCCACCAGCTATCATTGTACGCTGCGTAAAATCCCGGAACAGCGCGGACCGCAGCTCAGCCTAATTCACGCTACCCGCAAGTATTTCGACGCCTGTTTTAACCTTTTAAAGCCTAGCGGTAACTTTACATATGACCGGGTTTAACATTAAAAAATTCTACGTGGTGCCCACATTGCGTTTATGTGTTTTGTACGGATCTCAGAACAAACAGCAACTTTTCCCTTATAAAACATTAAGAGACTGGTTTTTATAACCGAAGTGGAGAGTGTTTACAGCGCGGTACGCACCGAGTCCTTATATAAAACAGATACGCCTTGTCTTTAAAGGGTTAATACTGTCCTCCCATCTACACATATTTCTTTCTAGTGGTTTTCTAACATACAGTATTTCTGACCAAAACTTCGAATGCACTTCTCATCCACCTCATGCGTGATACAGGCCCAATTACTTTATCCACCCAGCTGTGATTCCACATGCTGAAGCGTCCGAATTACGACTCTGGCCGTTGTTCAACTGTCTCGACGCTTCCGTTCCAGCGGCATCTCCTCCTAAACACAATCCATATTTAATAAAAGATGGCGTCTATAGGAGATTTAAGACTAGAAAGTGGTTCTCCAACGTTGCCAATTATTTCCGTCAAAGAACGGTTCCTCACAAGGCTGGTTCTTGGCTCGTCACAGAAGCCGGCTGTATGGCGGATGATGAAATTTCTTCACAGTTCGGTTGCTTCGCTTCTCTCCTTCTCTTCTGTCTATATTTAATCAGTAAACGTTTAAACACTTATTATCAAACATCGATGGTGGATATTAACGGCGATGAAGAAAAGCTGGCGGGCAAGAGATGCACACGGGCATCCCACGTTGAAAACACAAAATTAACGCTACATCCGATTTAGGTATTCCATTCGTACAAACTCTACTTTACACTCTGTTTTATGAACTCCATTTCCCTTACAAAGTATCTCTTCTCTCTTTTATTTGTCGCTGTCACCATATTCTATTCAAAAGCATATACATATATATATATTTTTTTTAGTTCATGTTCTTTTAAAACTGTAGAAACGCTTATATGGTTATATATGCAAAGCATTCAGTTGTCTCAAATCCAATTTTGCTGTACGCTAGTTGACTGGACGCAACTCACCTAACAGAGCGCGCGCGCGCGCGCATACACACACACACATTACATACTTAGAAAAACGTCATTTAATTTCACTTAAGTGTAACACACAGAAGTTTGAAGTAAGTCCCGGACTTGCAGAAAGCACACCTGAAAAATTAATGTGGCGTAACAGCAAGTGATGCTATACGTCACAGCAGAGTTACATAACAGACCATTTCTATGACACATAATTACAAACGACGTAACTAGTAACGCTATAACAGATAGAAGAACTAAGGAAACTATAACGTGACAAAATAACAGACTTAAAACCTTCCGCACTGCCATATCCGCGACCGGAAGTTCAATACATGTTTCCGGTTCAAATACTTATTTTGGACATCACCGCTCTTTCTCCAGAAATGAGTACCTTCCAGTTCCAGCGAGGCTTGAAGAACAGACCATTTATACCCCAATGATCGAAGGCACTGTTTCTGGTCTTGTGTAGGATACGGGCATCTACAAAGCTGAGCCACACGGAAACGTGAAAACTGCGGAAGGAAATCGAGAGCCTCCTGTGTGCAGCTGTTGGCAGCATTGGGTTAGAGACAGGCACTGTACTTGGCAGAAATGGAGATGGTTTGTTGAAGAACAACAAAGCTGTACCGAATCGCACAAGTATAAATATATTAAAGGCCTTCATTTGGCTCGTGTACGTACAAAGCAAACTATATTCCGAACTTACCCATTCCATTCCGCGGACTGACATACATGTCTTACCACAAAGCCAACAATTTGCATATATATATATATATATATATATATAATACATATAGCGTAATAATACAGTATTTTCTCAGTATACTTCCAGGGTTCAAATATTTGTGTTACTC
This sequence comes from Coptotermes formosanus, assembly GCA_013340265.1. NCBI lineage: Eukaryota > Metazoa > Arthropoda > Insecta > Blattodea > Rhinotermitidae > Coptotermes > Coptotermes formosanus. The sequence continues at coordinate 366,797 of BLKM01008640.1, read as the reverse complement.
CATGAGAATAGCGTCAACCGCCGAAACATGTAGCAGAGAATACTGTATTATCATACATACAGTCGAACTCGGTTATAACGTCATGAAGGGGGCTGAACACTTTGCGTCGTTATAAACGAGTGTTGTTATAACCGAGAACTATAATGTTGCGGTTAACAGTGGGGAATTAATTGGCACCACAGAATATCTCACGTTATAGACGAGGTGTCGCACAAACCGATGTCGTTATAACCGGGTTCGACTGTATTTTACATGTGCAAATTCTTAGTTTTATGATAAGAAAGTAAAATACGTTCACAGTTTGCTCCCTACCTAAGGAAGATGGCAGAATTATGCAGTGGGAGAAACGGTCCCTTCACTGTGAGAAACGTCGTTAAAGTGACAAAAGACATAAGTTTTAGTTCGTGACACAGTAAGCACAACTTAATCTGCCCATCCACTGTAAGCACTGTGCGAAACGGATCCCAAGGGCGTCATAACCGGGGCTCGAACTTGGCAATTATTATCCGAGACAATGCAGATGTTAAATTCATGTGTCGGAAGTGTAAAGTGCGCTATCAGTGGTTGCTGCGAGCGCTTGCCAGATGTTCCTCTGTTCCACACAGACGCAGCCACGCAATAAAATCCAATGACAACAGGAATGGAGAAACCACGGACTGCAGTTCACTGAAACAGACTATCCTTCTGTAATAACGTTAGTATTGGTTCTATACTTAAAATATGGAACTAACTCCATAGAACTGAATCTCCTTCCGAATCTGACAGTGGCCGATCTGTCCAAGACTGTAACCCACATTTCCTGCGCGTTGCCAAGTGAAATATTAGTATTAGCATCCTCGTGTTTCTCTGTCCGTCCGCATGTATCAGGGCGACTCCTATTGGATAGATTTTTTGTAACACTCCACATATGCGAGTTGTTTTACTAAAATCTGCCGACACATTCTTATTTTGGTAAAAACCTCATAGAAATAACAGACACTCTACACTTTACATTCACGATCTCTCGCCAAGATTGGTCTTCGTAACCGAGACAGTGTTGTTTGTGAGGTAGGCGCCGAGGCCGAAGAAAGAGTTGAGCGTCGGGCATGATATATTGTAAGAGATTCCGATCGTGGATCTTGTCGCTTACGATATATTTATGATATAATCCATGGTATATCCGCCGATAAGACGCGGAGAAACCTAACAGTGTGTTACAGCAGGCTACATCTTGTTTTTATTCAAACAATTCACGAATTTAACTTTTAAAGCCTAGCGGTAACTTTACGTACCACCAGGTTTAACATTAAAAAATTCTACGTGGTGCCCACATTGCGTTTATGTGTTTTGTACGGATCTCAGAACAAACAGCAACTTTTGCCTTATAAAACATTAAGAGACTGGTTTTTATAACAGAAGTGGAGAGTGTTTACAGCGCGGTACGCACTGAGTCCTTATATAAAACAGATACGCTTCGTCTTTAAAGGGTTAATATCAACGGCTTTTTTTCTCACCTACGACCTTCGTTCCGTACATGTGGCTTTAGAATTTAGGATACAGAAAGACGAATTAGAGGCTTCACAAAGGGCTCCAATGTCCTCCGTGTCATCACGTGGAACTGATACAAGATCATCTCTCGAAAGCAACAGTTTTCACGCTTAACACACGACGTTAGGGAAGCAACAAGCAGGTTGAAGACGGTAATGAACTGTTAATGAACCATGAATTTATGATTAAACAGTAGCAACACCTATATACTTCCATTAACTGCTAACAAATGTATTACATAAAAAGAAATTCAAGTTTTCGAGTTTTGAAATTTTGGTGGCGGAGCAGCTACGAATTCCGTTCTTCTGGAATATAAGTTCTAGAAAAATCTTCCTCTATGAATTATCGACCATTGAGGATGAAGTCACCACGGTACTCCGCAAAGTCGGGATCCAATCACCCATTGAAGCAATGTCCACGTCCCAGAAGAAAGGGCAGTCGCGAAGATGATAATACAAGACACACAAACAGCTGTATGATAACAGAACTTCCGCAGCGACATGAAACTGAATAGAAGAACGTAAAATTGTAATTCTAACGAAGTCATGTTCAGAATTCTTACCAACAGCCTTCGGCAGCTACATAATTAAACCACTAAAAGACTGAAATTAATCTACAGTATTCATATTCGTTTCGTACTTCACAGAGAACAAAGCGTCTCCGTTACAAATACCAGTGTATTAACCCTTTAAAGACTAAGCGTATCTGTTTTATATAAGGACTCAGTGCGTACCGCGCTGTAAACACTCTCCACTTCGGTTATAAAAACCAGTCTCTTAATGTTTTATAAGGCAAAAGTTGCTGTTTGTTCTGAGATCCGTACAAAACACATAAACGCAATGTGGGCACCACGTAGAATTTTTTAATGTTAAACCTGGTGGTATGTAAAGTTACCGCTAGGCTTTAAAGGTTAATGTTGTATACGGAAATAGTGGTTGACTACTGTAAACACCACTACTAAAAACATATAAATACACTGTATGGGTAAACTACGTAGTTCTTTTTCGTAACCCTGGCGGTAAATACAGCCAGCACACGGAATCAGGAGGCTCAATTAAGATGTAAAAGTCCCAACAGTGCATCAAACTGCGTGTTTTATAAAATATTCAGTCGTTCATTCACTTTAACGGCTTACGCTCAGACTGAACCTGTTGCATGTTTGCTACTTACCACTCAGCCAGTGGCCCTCCTCAGGATACTTTTTTCGTACTTAATGCATCAAGTAAGTTCATGTTAAGTCCCCATTAGGGAAATGCTTTTTAAGTGTATTCCTTTCAGAGTCTCAAGTGTATGTATCATGTGCTAATTGGGCAGAACGAGACTTTCCTAATGGCGATACGAATTAAGTTTCAGGTCGTTACAATTTATAAAGAAAAGATGAAAACAAACACGCTTCAAAGTATAAGGCAATAAGATGCAGAGAGGAACTGTACTAAGCAGCCCCTTCAGAAAATTGGTTACTGCTCCGTTTCTTTAAGACAGAAGAAGGAGCTTCACTCAACAGGCGATACGTTTATGACGTATGTCTAAAAGACGTAAAGTGGAGGATGCAGCATTTAAAATAACGACACACTACTAATACTACTCCATGGAGCAGAGGCCTTCTTGAGAAGCTAACAGTTTCTCAGCTAGTCAAGAAATTCCCTGCATTTTATGGAACCCGAAGGTTCATTACCGCATTCACAACAGCCCGCCACCTGTCCCTATCCGCAGCCAGCTCAATCTAGTACATGCCCACCCATCCCACTTCTTTAATATCAATTTGAATATTATCCTCCCATCTACCCCTGGGTGTCCCAAGTGCTCGCCTTCTGTCAGGTCTCGCCACTAAAATCCTGTATGCACCTCTTCTCTCCCCCATACGTGCTATATGCCCAGCCCAATTCATTCTTCTCGATTTGATTACCCGAATAATATTTGGTGATGAGTACAGGTCATTAAGTTCCTCGTTATGTAGTCTTCTCCACTCCCCCGTCGCCTCGTCCCTCTTAGGCCCAAATATCCTCCTCAGCACCCTATTCTCGAACACCCTCAGTCTTTGTTCCTCCCTCAGTGTGAGAGACCAAGTTTCACACCCATACAAAACAACAAGTACACACTACAACCTATTTTTAGTCGACGGATTCTAAAATTCTTACGTTAAGTAACAAACACAATAACCGTATCCACAGAAAGGACAACTAGTTGCTGACGTCATCATGAAACCCCCGCCTTTTCCGGAACCAGAAATTGAATTACCTAATTTATAAGGAAAAGGGGTACGCAGTGGGGCAATGGGCTCAGGCACTGCGATTCCCGGCGGGAGTCACTGGGATTTTTATTGACTTAATATTTCCGGCCGCAGTATGGTGCTGGGGTTGACGCTGCCTGTAACAGAGATGAGTACCAGCGATATCACCTGGTGGGCAAAGGCGGCCGGTAAGTAGGGCTGACAACCTTGCCACCTTCCTGGAGCCCTCAGGGCCTGTACAGGGAAAGCTGTGCCTACTTATGTTTATATACATATTACATACTGAGATGAGTCTAGTCCACTACGTAATACACCTTGTTTACTTAACATTCGTTTTAATATTATCTTCTAAACCATAACTCGCAGGAACTCATCCGTCCAGATATTGCAACTAAGATTTCCTGTAACATTTGGGTGAGACGCCCCACTCTGTTGAGTGAATACATTGATAAAACGTCAGATAAGGGAGAAAAAAACGGTCAATCTCACATTAAGCGTTGAAAAAGACCATCTGTGTGTCAAAAACGAACTACATGTTTCGACGTATACAGCAATCATCGGACACAAGTGTTAAGGGAAAAAATCATATACGACGTTAAAAAAAGTTTTATAATAAGCACTGAGATATCATTACAATGTGTATACGTACAGCTTCACTGTCATTAACTTTTTAAAGCCTAGCGGTAACTTTACGTACCACCAGGTTTAACATTAAAAAACTCTACGTGGTGCCCACATTGCGTTTATGTGTTTTGTACGGATCTCAGAACAAACAGCAACTTTTGCCTTATAAAACATTAAGAGATTGGTCTTTATAACCGAAGTGGAGAGTGTTTACAGCGCGGTACGCACTGAGTCCTTATATAAAACAGATACGCTTCGTCTTTAAAGGGTTAATTGTATGACTTGGGTTTAATCAGCCGAAACACAGGACTGAAAAATTGTTAACTAAAAGTTCAGTAATTTAAATATATTTGTTTAAAAGATACAGTAGCGTACTCATTGCGAAATGTATACAGCAGGGCCTGCTGTGTATAAATTCCACCTACACGAAAGCAGCCGCAGACGTGCTTGTTACACATCACTCACAGACGATGCGTTAGTAACACCATCACTTTTTCATACTCCGAAATGCAAGCGACAGATAATTGTACATTCGACATACTGTCATATGGAGGTTCTTTACAAAGCTGCATGTGTTGACGTCTCTATATACTGCTCGTGTTTAAGACAGAAATATGTACGTAGGCGAACATCCATAGAGGACACAGGCTGAGTCTCTAAATTCCGGATGTCTGCATACGCAGGCGGGGAAACATCAGAGGCCTGATGGCGATTAAAGGTCAAGCAGGGGGCTGAAACTGCCAGTGCCTGCGCGGTCTAAGGCGTGGGTCTGCGGCTGTTCGCTTGCTGGGATCGCGGGTTCTAATCCCGCCACAGGCACGGATGTCTGTCTCTTGTGAGTGTTGTGTGTTGTCAGGCAGAGGTCTCTGCGTCGTGCCGATCACTCGTCCAGAGGAGTCCTACCGAGTATGGGGTATCTGAGTGTGATAATGAAGCCTGAATAATTAGGCCCCACCTCACTAGGGGATGTTGCGCAATGGGAGATTGGAGACAGATGAAATTAATTTGCGATAGGTAATAACGTCATTTATGTAATAATGAATGACAGTAACTGTCCGCATTCTGCAGTACGGAGTCACAAACACTCTTTTACTTCTGACCTACAACTGCTTATTCCAGACTGTATTTCAACAAAATTAGCACTCCACATGCTACACCCTAACGACACAAGGATCTGGAGAGGGCGCAAAAAGAAAAGCTGTGGCCAAGCCTGGAAATTCTCTTCTCATTTGCAAATTGCTAGTCCTGTTACGTTACAGACCATTAGCGAAGAGCAGTTCCAGGGATGAATTCGACACAGCACCGCTGTAAAAGACAACTAACATCGCTTGTAACACACAGGCCCTTATCTTTATTGCGTCATGTTTCATTTAAGCCAGCAAGTTTCATTTCAATGATTTGTCGTCGATCCTTATAAATTTAAAACAATGTGGAACAATATAGCACCATTCTTTGTGTCGTATTCTGGGTGTGACACTAACTGATGTAATGCAAATACCATAAACCTTCCCATAAACATGACTGCGACTGCGAAAAGAGATAATTCCACTTCTGTTTACAAACAAGTCTTTCCGTATCCGTCATTTTGTTACTAAAGACTGTAAGAAACTGATAAGTGAAGTAAGAATGGCATAAAATTTGTGCAAAATTCTGCGAGAAAAATAAATAAACCATCACACAGCTATAATTGTACTGAATTACATCTAACGATTTATCTCGTACCGCGCAGTAAACACACTCCTTCTCGGTTATAAAAACCAGTCAGTTAATTCTGTATAGGGAAATAATCGCTGTTTGTTCTGAGATCCACACAAAACACATAAACACACTGTGTGGGCAGAACGTAGAATTATATTTAAAGACCCAGTCCGTACCGCGCAGTAAACACACTCCGTCTCGGTTATAAAAACCAGTCAGTTAATGCTGTATAGGGAAATATTCGCTGTTTGTTCTGAGATCCACACAAAACACATAAACACACTGTGTGGGCAGAACGTAGAAATTTTTATTGTTAAATCTTGTGGTATATATAGTAACAACTTCATTCTAAGGGGTTAATGACGGACACGAGCACGTACAGCGTGTTCATCTCATAAGCCTGTTCTGTCCTCACAAAAAGGACAAAATATTAAAGAGGAGTACAGGGTGAAGACAGTTAAGGACATAGGATCTTCCAAAGGGAGTTCTGTTGCGGTTAAGTACGATAAGAACACTCAAGAACACAAAAAGTGTATTCACGACACACCCAGTAGTTCTTACAGAGCTAAACGTATCTGAAGGGAAAAAAGAAAAAGGGTCGTTGTAATAGCTACATAAGCAGAAATGTAATGCACACCAGTGAGACCATCTGCTGCTGTAAAATGGAACGGTTTAGCACATAATTACAGTGATTATGACGAACCTTCTCTCCTGCAAGGCGTAATGATGCGAATGATGGAAGAAACTCGCGACAATAAACGTCTTATTACTCACAGACAAACTGTCTGAAAAGGAGGAAAATTCCAATTTACATTACGCGTCCGAGAGATGTACTTTCCTTTTCTTTAATAATACTGCCCCCCCCCAACAGGTGCGCTGTAAAGTACATCGTCACTGTACAGCACAGACGTGTACTTCAGTGTCACTGTATCCAATAAAGAGAAGAAAAAATGAGATGAACTTACAGATGGATGGAATTAAGGGCAAACGTAGTGAATTCACAGCAGATTTAATTTTTCTGGTGGCTTACGAAAAAGAGAGTTTCTGGTAGGCAGTTAAAATTTATGAATCAGAGATGAAAGTGGCAGAGCTGGAGGACTTAAACCTTCCGCGTGGATAAGGTACTTTACCAGTAACATGCCAGTTGCACGTCACTCTCAATAAATCAACGAATGTTACAGTGTAATAGGCAACATACGACAAACGATTTGTAAAACTGAGGCAAACGAACAACAACCACCATGTCCTTTTGAAGCCTGGCGCTAACTTTACATACCACCAGGTTTAACATTAAAAAATTCTATTTCGTGCCCACATTGCGTTTATGTGTTTTGTACGGATCTCAGAACAAACAGCAACTTTTGCCTTATAAAACATTAAGAGATTGGTTTTTATAACCGAAGTGGAGAGGGTTTACAGCGCGGTACGCACTGAGTCCTTATATAAAGCAGATTTCATTTCGTTTTTAAAGGGTTACGTCTATGTACACGCGGGATGGATAACGTCAAATTTGAGTCCTTCTTGACAAACTAACAGTTCCTCACCTAGTCAAGAAATTCGCCGAATTCGTTGGGTCTCGGGAGGTTCATTACCGTTTTCACAACAGACCGACCGTCATTTGTCCCTATTCTGAGCAACACGAAGCGAGTCCCCACACTCACATCCTCTTCCCGCAGGATCAATTTTAATAACATCCTACTATCTACGCTAACGTGTCATCTTTCCCTCAGGCTCACCCCCACCAAACCCTGCACGTATTTGTCTCCCCATGTCACATGACCCACCCACGTCACCCTTCTTGATTCCATCATCCTAATATTAATTTCGTAAGCTACTCAGCAAGAAAGCGTTCCAGCCCCTTCTGTCTTCCGCTTTCTAAACTCCTCATATTTTCCTCAGCACTCGCTGCTTGAACATCCCCAGCGTTTCCTCAATTTGACAGCCTAAACACACTTGCTCTATAAACAAGAGAGGGATAAGACACAAGGACCCATAAATAGAGCTTACAGCTTACATATGTGCACATCTTGGGCGCACACTCTTCGCGTATCTATCGGTTTCCCATACGTGGAAAGTTTTCTGAACACCCCCCCCCCCCCGGGTCGCTCGTAGATTTACCCAAAGACGATAATTGGCATTTTGTACGTACCGTACCGGAAGTTAAGGAAACGCTTCTAACTGTTTTAGAAGTTTTAGTCTAAACAAATTAAATGTAAGTGTCTAATATACGGCCTAATAATGAACACAGAAGCAGTCGCATGCACAAAGTAACAGTTTTAAACCTCTGGCGCCGGAATTAATTCGGGATGCAATGTGAAGAACGCCTGGATATAAATTACAGGATTCAGCTTTCACATCTAAACTCTTACACAAACAAGATAGGAAATGTACGTATACTGTAACAAACACACGAGTTCGCGTAACCACTGTTGCCGTGGAAAAGCAATAAGTATTAAACGTTCCGAGTGTGTGTCTGTAGCCTTAGTTATCCAGCATGCAAAGCGCATGCGCCGTATTATATTGCCATCTGTGGCCTGTCTGGCTGTACCATATTTTTCCACATTATCTCATAAACGGCTGATTTTCTAAAAAAAAAAGTTATTGAACAAAAACGTATGTTTTGATTTTCTCTACAACTTTTCTCTGAAACGTTTCTCATTCTAAGAATTCAGCGACATATGATCACAAGTACACACAGGTCTTCCTGGAAAGTGCCCCTTATCTTGTCAAATTTTACTCAAACTTACACTTTCTGTACAGATTTTCGAAAAATACAAAAATATAAATCTCCATGAAAATCCGTTTAGTAGGAGTCGAGTTGTTCCATGCGGACGGACAGACATGATGAAACCAACATTGGTTTTTTGCAATTTTGCGAACTCGCCTTAAATAAAAACAAATCCATAACGAAAAAGTCCCAACAGATTTTTATAAGAACGGACATAATTAACGGACGCATTTGCTGCGTCTTTCGCGAATCGAACCTCGCACGCTGCGATGTATGCGTTATTCGACGCCAAAGGGTCAAGTTACTACGCGTATAAACTGTCAAACCACGGGTCCACTGGCTTATTGGCTTTCTGATGTACAGTTTCACAGAAGGTTCAACTGACGTTTCCCATTGGACAGTACGTCCCGGCAACAAACAAAACTAAACATTAACTTCGCTGAATTGAAAATACCCTGTAACAAATGCACGCCGTTAATTTCCAGCGACATTACACGGAATGGTTACATCACCAATAACTCAATCATAACAGATTATTGGGGGGGATGGCATTTCGTACACACCATATATAAAGGCTACATTGTCATGTCAGTCCATGAATCATAAAAATGTACAGACAGCAATAACAGTCACAACATCGATGCGGACTCCATCTGTGATAAAAAAGTGCATAATCTGACAAAGTATATTAATCTTTTAAAGCCTAGCGGTAACTTTACGTACTACCAGGTTTAACATTAAAAAATTCTACGTGGTGTCCACATTGCGTTTATGTGTTTTGTACGGATCTCAGAACAAACAGCAACTTTTGCCTTATAAAACATTAAGAGATTGGTTTTTATAACCGAATTGGAGAGTGTTTACAGCGCGGTACGCACTGAGTCCTTATATAAAACAGATACGCTTCGTCATTAAAGGGTTAAAACGGTGATATTATTTCCAATATCCTTCTATCTTTTGATATGTTCGCATGCGACAAAGGACTGTAAACTTGAGATCTTCGCTCTTCTGGAACGTTACACAGCGTAGATTGGTAGATAGTTACAGATGTTTTGGTACAACCTATAGGTCCCATGTACAAAGGTCAAAAAGTCTTGTTGGACTGCTTTACCTTGGAAGATGGGACCGGCGGGTTGCCCCGAAACGTCGATAACTTTTTCTATGCTGCGTAACATACTTGAAGGGCGGCGAGTATCTCATTTACACCGCGGCGGAAGTATGAAATCCCGATTCTTAGCTTCGTCATTTCTCTGTGCTACAAACCGGCAGGTCGCGGGTTCGATTCCCGATGGTGTCAGTGGAATTTTTCATTGGCATAATCCTGTCGGTCGCACTATGGCCCTGGGGTCGACTCAGCCTCTAACGGAAATGAGTACCAGGAATATTTCCTGGGGGGTAAACGCGGCCGGTGCGTAGGGCTGACAACCTTACCACCTTCATGTGCCGATTGTCTAGAAATCTGGGAGCCTCAACCTCCTGGAACCCTGTGGGCCTGTCCAGGCCTGTAATGGGACTGCTTTACCTTTTTTACCTTTTTACCTTCCCCATTTATCAGAGCGACTCCACTGGATGGTTCTTAGTGAGATTCATATCAGAAATTTTTACTAAGATTTGTTACAATACCCTGAGTTTGGTCAAACTCGGACAACATTAACAGACACTTTATATGAAAACGTCCGTACGGGCATAACCTCTCCACACGACTGGTCTTTATATTTCAGACAATATATGTTTTCTGTGAGGTATGTGCTGATGGAGAAACATCTGAATATCGAGCATTGAGGGCGATCGATTGCAAATTCGATACTAGGACACGAAAAACTCTGACAGTGTGTGTTACAGTACTCAGTGTTTTTATGTAAAGCATTCACCAACTTAATAACAAGCGACAACAACAGAGGGAACGCGTCAGCAAACGTTACGCTCTCTATACATTTCCCACGTTCTTTACTCTGCCAGTGTTAGAGGTGAATAGTGACAATTTATATACCACAGAAATGCAAATAAAAGGACAACACTTAACGTAAAAATTCTAAACAATTCTGTAACTTAATGTTATAAAGACTGTGCATCTTGTCATAAATTTAACAGCTACCAACATATGACAATGATGAATACATATACAATGTAAACTAAAAACCCTTACACATGTTTTGAACTTCCAATGTGTGATATTTTCAACATGTAAATGGATGCGAAATTCTTGAAAACGTTTGCTATGAACCCCTGAAGACGACAAAAGGTTTGTCGGAACACATGTAGGGGTTTTAATACACGTTGTGTATGTATTTATCATGCGCACTTGTTGTTTGCTATTAAGTTTAAAATTCTGTAATTATTCGAAAATGCTTTTTTCACAAGTAGGATGTTTTGTCGCTGACGCTGAAAAGGTTAAGGCAAATTAACCTTTTAAAGCCTAGCAGTAACTTTACGTACCACCAGGTTTAACATTAAAAAATTCTACGTGGTGCCCACATTGCGTTTATGTGTTTTGTACGGATCTCAGAACAAACAGCAACTTTTGCCTTACAAAACATTAAGAGACTGGTTTTTATAACCGAAGTGGAGAGTGTTTACAGCGCGGTACGCACTGAGTCCTTATATAAAACAGATACGCTTCGTCTTTAAAGGGTTAATTATAGGTCCTATAAAAACAAAAGCCATAGACTACGCGCCTTTTTAACAAATTTTTGTGTACGTTTAACATTTTCTCCTACGCATGTCACATGCACGCACCATCTAATCCTTGCCTATCTAATAATTCCAACACCGTTAAGATCCCTTTCAGAATGTCTGAAATTATCTGAATTAGTTTAACAAAGGCCCACACAAACGCCGCAGCGCTTTCAACTCAGCTAGCTCCAACAGACTCACTGCAGCACACACACACACACACACACACACACACACACACACACACACACAAGCACACCTGCTATATGCAGCCTGTTTCCTCAACTGCGTCTTCCATCTTTTTTACAATTAAACCCAGCGTCGTTCCGAGTGTCTGTCTATACGTCTCATTCTCAAGAGGGTCATTCGAGCCTTCAGCGCCATCACATTCGTTTTAATTAGCCAGAACAGTAATCTCCAACTAAGAAGCCTCATTATTATAATGGCTTTAATTCCACAACGCGAACGCACGATATTTATGGAGTGTGGAGGGGAGCCTCAGGGTATCCACGATATGAATGTTTCTTGCTTAGTTCAGTCAGCACAGGAGGGGAGCGTTGAAACTATACTGAACTTGTACGAAATAGTTCTAAAAGGCAAAAAAGGGGTAAATTTGTCCGTTTGCACGACATGAAGGTATGTGGGAGGAGTAGAGGTATAACTCCACTTATTCTTAACCTCGGCAGTAGACGGAGGTGGGTGACCAAAGTCACCGCCGCTTCACGCCTGGGAAGGCACTCCGGTGCCCACCGGACAGAAGGCTGGGCTGGACCCAAAGCCGGCCTGGAGGTGCTGAAGGGCAAAATGTATCGCCCCTCTGCCAGAAATTCGGGTCGCCAAGGCAGGAGCCAGTCGTTCTATCGACCACGCTACACTGATTCCTTACAAACGTCCTGTACGCATGTTCGGACATACTGCCTTTAATTTATAAACAATCGGAGCGAAATTCGGGTCGGGAGTTAATAACCAGGTCTTAATGTTATTCTTGACACACTCATTCTTATTTTACAACGATATTTCACACACAAACATTGGATAAGTGGAGAATGTGAAAATGGGCAGTTGGTACGTAAGAATTCCGAAGGACTGGAACTGGACTGAAACTGGACTGGACTGGACTACTTCACACAAAGTAGCAAGAAACACAGCCACTTATAACATAGATGATAATAGTTGGCAATTGATAGAAATTAGAACTTGACACCTGCTGGGATGAAGTACTAAGTGCTACCGCTAAGGTAACCCGCTCGGTCTGCTCTTATTTGTAAATAAAATTATGGATCTATACCTGAGTTTAACAACGCCCTTACAACTAATTTACGTGCACAGGAAGCAGCCCATGAATGGCATTTTAACCATTTCAAGACGACAGTTAACCTGAATTACACATAAAGACTCAGTCCGTACCGCGCAGTAAACACACTCCGTCTCGGTTATAAAAACCAGTCAGTTAATGCTGTATAGGGAAATAATCGCTGTTTGTTCTGAGATCCACACAAAACACATAAATACACTGTGTGGGCAGAACACAGAATTTGTGAACGTTAAACCTGGCGGCACATATAGTAACCACTGGGCTTGAAAGGACCCAGTCCGTACCGCGCAGTAAACACACTCCGTCTCGGTTATAAAAACCAGTCCGTTAATGCTGTATAGGGAAATAATCGCTGTTTGTTCTGAGATCCACACAAAACACATAAATACACTGTGTGGGCAGAACACAGAATTTGTGAACGTTAAACCTGGCGGCACATATAGTAACCACTGGGCTTGAAAGGACCCAGTCCGTACCGCGCAGTAAACACACTCCGTCTCGGTTATAAAAACCAGTCCGTTAATGCTGTATAGGGAAATAATCGCTGTTTGTTCTGAGATCCACACAAAACACATAAATACACTCTGTGGGCAAAACGTAGAACGTAGAATTGTTGAGGGTTAATGTTGCTGGTATGTATACTTACCAGTAGGCTCAAAAATGTTAGAAGAGTTTTCCAAAAAAAGACGCTCCTAACCAACTGAAACTAACCTCCTGTAGGTGGACGAACAGAAGTAACAAGACATGAAACAAGGAACAAATATTTTATTTTATTAATGTTCGGCTTTTTTCTAACTTTCCTCCTAAAGTGCGGCCCGCAAAGCCCGTCTAACTGGTCACCCCTGAACTATATCACAATAAGCACTTCCATTCTTTATCTCATTTCCTTCCCCTTCTCATTTCTTCATTTCACTTACCATTCTCTATAGCTTTCACACCCGCTATCCTTATTGACTGAACTCGTCTTCACATTTGGTCGACGTAAACTTTTTGGCGAGAGTCAAATAAAAAAAAATACCAAGAAATAAGTCCGGTGAACGGAGGGAAAAAGAAATGTCAGCCATTTCTGCATTTAACGTGGTCACAAAGTGACCAAATGTGATGCTGTAACACCGTCACAGGTGCAGTGGTCGCCCCAAGATAAAACCGCGCATTACGTCCACTTTATCGCCCTAATGCGCTGCAGTACCACACATCCCCGCACACACAGCCCTGACACGTCTCTTTTTCCCTCTGGACTGAAAGGCAGTAAAGGACATCATATATAGAAGGCACACAGAGGTTCACAAAAACTGTACCGGTGTTAAATGGTCGGTAGTTTCTACACAAAATGAGCAAAGTCGGGACGGAACTTTATTACTGTTGTTATTATTATTATTATTATTTATTATTATTATCACCATAAACATCACTACCAATCATTGGTAAAATTACGACATGTTATAACAGTCAAGCTCCTCAAAACAAACACCGCAATTTTGTAAAGGTTCTAGTAAATTATCTTCAAAGTTTTCTCTAACATCTGCGCCTCTTGCAAGCGAAATGAAGACATGATACTGACTCAGCAGGGAAATACACAACACAGCAGCACGTGCGCAATATATGGGGGCAATATGGCGTTGAGCGCAATGGCTTGATCCAATATTACTTCACACGTCCCAGCATGCGGGGTCAAGCACGCGTTGCGGATGTCTTCAGGATAAAAAAAATCCTCGATGTAATACAATTAAGAAAACATGCACATCGAATAAACATCTTAATTATCTTTCGCAGGGTAACATGTATGAGAGATTAAATGTGTATGTCATTTGAGACTTAAAAGTCTTCTGGCATCGCATGCTGGCCTAACCTCAAATTTAAACACTGAATTTTACCGTTCTCTGCCATCTTTATTCCAAACATTCTTTATTTTGATAAATTTTTGGCGAGTTAAGCTAGACATCTGTACAGACACGCGTGTAGGTTTTCATGCAAAGTGTCCAGCGTTCGCCGATTTCAACCAAACACTGGACCGGGTGAGACAGTTTCTTCCTAAACTTCCCTAATATAAAATTTAATCACCCCTTTAAAGCCCAGTGGTTACTTTATGTACCACCAGTTTAACATTCACAAATTCTACGTTCTGCCCACACAGTGTATTTATGTGTTTTGTGTGAATCTCAGAACAAACAGCGATTATCTCCCTATACAGAATTAACTGACTGGTTTTTATAACCGAGACGGAGTGTGTTTACTGCGCGGTACGGACTGGGTATTTAAATGCCACGTTCTGTCCACACAGTATATTTATGTGTTTTGTGTGGATCTCAGTACAAACAGCGATTATTTCCCTACACAGAATTAACTGACTAGTTTTTATAACCGAGACGGAGTGTGTTTACTGCGCGGTACGGACTGAATCTTTAAATATAATTGACAATAACCTTTGTATTTAAAGTCAAATGTCAATGGAGCAGTACGTCAATTATTTGACACGCACACACGCACAACACACACACAGGCACGCAGGCAAGCAAAAAAGTATTTCAATAAAGTTGCGGTTCGAGACAAATTCCAGCAAGTTTAGTTTCTTCCTTAGACTTGCTAAATATCCACACGAGGGGCGGCCAGTCAAGGGGATGTCTAACAGCAAAACGTGACAGGTAGCGGGGACATTTTAAAAAGGACAGTGTGTCGGCAGAAGTTCGCATAAAGGCATTTGTCACTAAAGGGTTTCGTGGAGTGTCACTCTGGGAAGCAACGGTGGCGGAACTGATTCAAGGCGGAGGCGACACTGTAACGGAAGGCGGCGAACATTTGAACTTCGGCAAAAATCGGAACCTCTCAGGACGAGAGTAAACCACCGAAATAGCAACAGCGCAAATCTGTGTTAGCGATACGTGGAGCTAATCAACACATCTGTACGCTCACTGTCACGTACACTGCGCGTAATTTTCCTTAACATAACTTAGTTCCTAACACATAAATGACAGACATAACAGAGTATTACGTGTACATAAAATCTTCGTGTAATACTAGCCTGAAGTAACATGGAAACTTATGATAAAACAGTCAACGGCCTGGAGTAATACTTAAGACATAAAAATTCGAACATAATCACATTTAATTATTCTACATAATATCTCCTGAAAACGACGTTTAACCCTTTAAAGATGAAGCGTATCTGTTTTATACAAGGACTCAGTGCGTACCGCGCTGTAAACATCCTCCACTTCGGTTATAAAAACCAATCTGTTAATGTTTTATAAGGCAAAAGTTGCTGTTTGTTCTGAGATCCGTATAAAACACATAAACGCAATGTGGGCACCACATAGAATTTTTTAACCCTTTAAAGACGAAGCGTATCAGTTTTATCTAAGGATTCAGCACGTACCGCGCTGTAAACATTCTCCACTTCGGTTATAAAAACCAGTCTCTTAATGTTTTATAAGGCAAAAGTTGCTGTTTGTTCTGAGATCCGTACAAAACACATAAACGCAATGTGGGCACCACGTAGAACTTTTTAATGTTAAACCTGTTCTATGTAAAGTTACCGCTAGGCTTTAAAAGGTTAATAAATAATAAATACATAAACAAATAAATGAGTGAAAAAAATAAACAATAAATGCATTAGGAATGGAAAATGTTTACATTGATGTTGGGACGGAAAATTCGTGCCCCTGTATGTCTATCGAGATTAATTCAAACACGCTGATAGTCATTAAATGAATCTACAGTTTATCTGCCTATGAAATTACCAACTCTACCCTCTAATTAACTGTAATGCATTCGCAGATAAATTGGACACAGAGGAAAGGATTCCGCACACAAATGCAAAGTGTTCCATTGATGTGACCTTCCATCTGGCACACAAATTACTATAGGCTTTATGTCAACAGAATCTGTACGATGTCGATTGAAAGCATCTCTGATGACACTATACAAACTCTGCTCCTAACTGCATTGGCCTATGTGCTCTAATCCTCTACCGAGATCTTTATGGGAAAGTTCCTCAAAAGGCATACATGTAACCGCCTGGCGATTGGATAAAGCAAAACCGGGCTCCGCAATAGTCATATTAGTTAAGCCATTTTAAAAGCCACTTTTAGCTTAGATTTGATATAAATGCGGTCGGATAAACCCTTACATTCATTCGCACTAACTCCAAGAAGCAGAGTCCATCCTGACAAGCTAACAGTTTCTTAGCTAGTCAAGAAATTCCCCGCATTTTATGAAACCCAAAGGTTCATTACCGCATTTACAAGCACCTGCCACTTGTCCCTATTCTTAGCCAGCTCAATCCAGTCCACGCCTCCCCATCCCACTTCTTGAAGATCAATTTTCATATGATTCCATCTACGCCTAGGTTTTGCAAGTTGCCTCTATCCCTCAGGTCTCCCCATCTAAACCCTGTATGCACCTTTCCTGTCACCCACACGTACCACATGCCCCCCACATCTCCTTCGTCTTGATTTGATCACGGGAATAATATGTACATGCAACCTCAGTTGGCCGTAATATTCAACTCTGAAGAAGCATGCAAGTGAAAGACCGAACTAGACGCAGTTTTGCATGTTAAAAATTTACTTTGTGCATGGGAGGTTTAAATAACCACTTAACCTTTTCAAGCCTCGCGGTAACTTTACGTACCACCAGGTTTAACATTAAAAAATTCTACGTGGTGCCCACATTGCGTTTATGTGTTTTGTACGGATCTCAGAACAAACAGCAATTTTTGCCTTATAAAACATTAAGAGACTGGTTTTTATAACCGAAGTGGNTTTTGCCTTATAAAACATTAAGAGACTGGTTTTTATAACCGAAGTGGAGAGTGTTTACAGCGCGGTACGCACTGAGTCCTTATATAAAACAGATACGTACCGTCTTTAAAGTGTTAAAAATTCTACGTGGTACCCACATTGCGTTTATGTGTTTTGTACGGATCTCAGAACAAACAGCAACTTTTGCCTTATAAAACATTAAGAGACTGGTTTTTATAACCGACGTGGAGAGTGCTTACAGCGCGGTACGCACTGAGTCCTTATATAAAACAGATACGAGTCGTCTTTAAAGGGTTAAAGCTCAGCGGTGAATATAAGTGCCACCTGTTTTAACAATACGAAACTGAGTATTTTTTTGTATGATTCTTCCAATAAATCACTGTTTTGAGATACGTACAACACACACAAACACACTTTGTGGGCGATGATTGGTTCCCACAGAACATAACACTAGGCAACAGGATGGAGAGAGGAGGACTCTCAAGAAGAAAGCACAGGAAGGGCGTAGGGTTGCCTAACGGATGCTTTGAAAATATCTCGAAACGTCGGAAACTATACAGCATTCCCTACATAACTGCGTAGCTAAGTGTTCCCGGCATTCTTCTTGGACTGTTTGACCATTTAAAATAGGACCGACAGGTTTTCCCGAAACGTTGGTAAGCTCCAATCTACGCTGCGTAATATCCCAGAAAAGAGAAGAGTTCATTTGCACCGCGATAGAAGCCTGAAATCACGCAAATACTTGGCGAACTGTAAGAGTTCTGATTTTGAAAAAGGAGTAACATAAATATGTATAACACTTGGCATATTCACTCCACTGGCATTTCATCTGATAGGTCTGTATCTAAACATACGTACAGGACACACGAAAATTAACCCTTTAAAGACGAAGTGTGTCTGTTTTATATACGGACTCAGTGCGATTTTCAAACACTGTACGATAACCCATTCTACTAGACGTATTTGTTACAATGATTAACCCTTTAAGGACGAAGCGTGTGTTTTATATAAGGACTCAGCGCGTACCGCGCTGTAAACACTCTCCACTTCGGTCATAAAAACCAGTCTCTTAATGTTTTATAAGGCAAAAGTTGCTGTTTATTCTGAGATCCATACAAAACACATAAACGCAATGTGGGCACCACGTAGAATTTTTTAAGACTCGTCATCTCGTGGAATTTGCCGTATGCGAGTAAAATCCAATTAATTGACAGTTATTGCGCCGGTTTTTCTGTTGCTGTATGGATTGGTTTCGTGGAAACAGCAACAGCAGTCCTCATTACCAGTAACGCCGCAAGCATGGACTGCGTTACTGCATCGACGGGGAGGCAGTATGAACTGGAATTTCCATCTATTCACACACGTTAATAGGTTCACATGTTTTGATTACGTTCGTTCGGATAACGGGTTTACGGGGACGTTGCGACGCGTCCGACAGTTCTGTTTGTAACACTTAACTAACCTGTGATTCACTGCGCATTCTTCAGCGTTAGACCAAAAACATTTACATCATGCAAATTGCTACAGTACTTGTCCAACAGTGGCCAATCCCAATTTGACCCTGGCCCCCTGCCCTTACGTAAACTCAGACCGCCGGTTTTAAGTCAACAAATACAATGCAAACTTCCGTTCAAATAATAACGTGGAAATTTCCCTCCAATTGTTCCATTAACATTCGAAAATTATATACATTCTTTCAATATTAATCCAGGCTAATTTAATTTTTATAAATCGAAATGCTACATTTAATGTGTTCCATGTCCGTGCACTATATTATACAAAAACACTAATCATCAACAAATGCACAAAGAGAGTTTCATCATCAATTGTAACACACTCCTACATGTTTCGACCCTGCTGGGTCATCTTCAGGGAGAACTTTCCCTTACCGTTACACTAGGGTTGCACTTTACGGTTGAGTGAGAATGTGCTGTTGTCTGTGTACTGGAGACAGTGAACTCTCTGCGGTCCCGGCCTGCAGGCCGGGACCGCAGAGAGTTCACGCCTCCAAAAACAATGCAGTACACAGTCAACAGCACATTCTCACTCAACCGTAAAGTGCAACCCTAGTGTAACGGTAAGGGAAAGTTCTCCCTGAAGATGACCCAGCAGGGTCGAAACATGTAGGTGTTACAATTGATGATAAAACTCTCTTTGTGCATTTTGTTGGTGATTAGTGTTTTCGAAGTACTACGTATTGCAAAAGAAGTACAGGAGGTCGGTATCCAAACCCCGGGCTACATAATAAAGATTTCTACTCCAGCACAACAGGCAAGAGGCATAAAATTATAACAGGAACATTTTTTCTAATGCAGAAGGGCACCGCAGCCTTAAGGCTTCTTCCGCAACGCTTTGATGAGTATTACTAGTATTATTATTTTGTCCTTCTCCAAGCAATGGAGCACCGAGGGAATGAAACTGACAGGGGAAAACCCAAGTACTCGGGGAAAAACCTGTCCCAGTGCCACTTTGTCCACCACAAATCCCACATGGACTGACCCGGGATTGAAATCGGGCCTTCGCGGTTGGAGGCCGGCGACTAACCGCCTGAGTCCTGGCACGGCCAACGGGAACTTGATAGTCTGTTTTATGTTACGCAGTCAGTAGCATTTAAAACTTCATTACAACAAAACAAGAGCTTAAAATTTGAATAAAGACAGACTGTATTACTGAAAAGAGAAAAACACACAAGACCATGACGGGCTCAACAAACACAGTTCAGGTACCGGAATCATTGCACAGGTTTGGATGGGCCCTGAGGGTTCCAGAAAGCTAAGGGTTCCAACAATCGGCGCATGAAGGTGGTAAGTTTGTCAGCCCTACGTACCGGCCGCCATTATCCCCTAGGAAATATTCCTGGTATTCATTTGTGTTAAGAGGCTGAGTCGACCCCAGGGTCATAGTGCGGCCGGAAGGATTACTCGTATGTCAATGAAAAATTCCAATGACACTATCGGCAATTGAACCCGCGACCTTCTGGCCTGTAGCGCAATGCATCAACCAACTCCGTCACCGTGTGCCCTCCAACAATGATAATTAAATTCTTATTTTCCCTCAGATGTTCCCACTTGCATATGTGGCGTCTACCAACCTAGCCTACCAACCTTCCTCTGTCTTCTCAAGTCCCCTCCTCAGTTTTTCCAAAAGCCGTTCCTCCCTGCCTTCCTTCTGTGTGACATCTTTCACAAACTGTTTATCCACCTCGATCTGGTTCTTCCTTATGGGCACTCTCCTTGTACTTCAAAATTCAACATTTCAAGATCCCATCTTTGTTCATTCTTACAACATGCACGTGTCCTTGCCACGCTCTTCTGTCCGTGTCCTTGCCGTGCTCTTCTGTCCGTGTCCTTGCCATGCTTTTCTGTCCGTGTCCTTGCCATGCTCTTCTGTCCGTGTCCTTGCCATGCTCTTCTGTCCGTGTCCTTGCCGTGCTATTCTGTCCGTGTCCTTGCCGTGCTCTTCTGTCCGTGTCCTTGCCGTGCTCTTCTGTCCGTGTCCTTGCCTGCTCTACTATTTTTCACTAACTTATTCTCCAAGGCGTTTATGTTTACTGCAACACTTACTGGTATTTCATTCTTTCCTAACTTTTCTCTACAATGACAAGTTCCAACAGAACACAGTAACGATAAAACAAACCAGGGATACGAGCGCAGTGTACTGGTGCATTCAGGTCGCTGTCCTGACGCAAGTTTTCTCGTGGTCTTAAGCAGTACTTCCAGGAAAATTCGGGACCGTACAATAACTTCTAACAAGACCGCTTGCTTACAAATATATCCCTTGTAATTTTTCACATTCATTATTACACGCTTTCCGGTTTAATCACCAATTACTCAACCATTCGAGGGTATGCAACAGAGGTGGCCACAACGCTTTTGGCGCACGTCACTGATACGGCTCGCCAAGTTGCCCGTAAAAACTAATCGAAATTTCACGTACACAACACTGTAGAACAGGTAAGCAGCGCATCTAGTGGATTCTTAAACGAGAAGTACTTCCTTATTTCACCAACAGAAAGCGCCGGCTTCATTTTCTGTCAGTGAATAGTGTTGCTACCGTACGTTTGACTTGGTAAATAAAGACATGGCTGCTGTTTAACCTCTTAAAGCCTAGCGGTAAATTTACATACCACCAGGATTAACATTAAAAAATTCTACGTGGTGCCCACATTGCGTTTATGTGTTTTGTACGGATCTCAGAACAAACAGCAACTTTTGCCTTATACGACATTAAGAGATTGGGTTTTATAACTGAAGTGGAGAGTGTTTACAGCGCAGTAGGCACTGAGTCCTTATATAAAACTGACAGGCTTCGTCTTTAAAGGGTTAAGTTGCCTCCTAAAGTGCAGTTCCCAAAGACCATCTAGCTGGTCACCCCTCGTATATAGCCTGAACGACAGGCAGAACTGTAAAATAACCTAAAAATAAACAAAAACTACTCGAATACAGGTTAGTGAACAAACCTGCCTCCCAGCTACTCTGGTATACGAAGTAGTAAGTCCAAATATCTGCTGTTATTCGCTGTGTAACAAAATGTATGTCACACTGAATGAAAACATGGTCTCAGTAGCTCCGTATGCTTGTTTGGAATCAATGCTACAGGGTGATACTGCCACTTCATTACAAAAATATTAACATTTCTACTACCTACTGGATATATTCGTACAAAACATGACGACCGCTGCTATAGATTTTGAATACCGTGTACTTTTATAATGTTCATCTCGTCATATAGCCCGTAGCAGGATTACAAAAAAATGCAATAATAGTTTACATTTACATAACAGGGCTATATCCATAAGGTCGTATATCCTATGCAGGGAATATGAGAAGTTACTAGTAAAAAATACGAATAAAAATCAATACTGGAACGAGCATTAAACAACTTGCAGGGGAGGGATGCTGCTTGCCAAGCATACATTTTAATGAGGTGCTCGAGGTATGTATGCTGAAGTCAACTGGGTCTTCTGTTATGGCATATATAGGTCTATACAGCGGTCCGTCGCCAATCCGAATCCGTGGGTGGTCCAGATAATTTTGGGTCAAATATAGCCCCCTATTTCCCAATTAAATTATTATTATTATTATTATTCAGGAAATTACTTTTACACTACATTATTATTATTAGCATTATTATTATTATTATACACTGTTACGTACAATATTCCCGCTTTAACCCTTTAAAGACGAAGCGTATCTGTTTTATATAAGGACTCAGCGCGTACCGCGCTGTAAACACTATCCACTTCGGTTATAAAAACCAATCTCTTAATGTTTTATAAGGCAAAAGTTGCTGTTTGTTCTGAGATCCGTACAAAACACATAAACGCAATGTGGGCACCACGTAGAATTTTTTAATGTTAAACCTGGTCGTATGTAAAGTTACCGCTAGGCTTTAAAAGGTTAAGGAGTTTGACTTTAGCACTGTGTGATGATTTTTTTTATGTTACCTATATCAAGGGGTTTCACCTCGGTGGTTGTGATTCCCGGGTAACTCGGACCACTTCTCTTCCCATAAAGTCCGAATGAACGAGAAACTACTGAATGTGTGTGTGTGTGTGTGTGTGTGTACTCCCAGCGGAACCCGGTTATAACGCTATCGGTTAAGCGACGCCTCGTCTATAACGTCAGCTATTCTGTAGTACCACTTAAATTCTCCTTGTTAACCGTAACCTTATACTCCTCGATTATAACAACAGTCGTTTATAACGAAACAAAATATTCAGTCCCTTTCATGACGTTATAACCGAGTTCGACTGTATATACATGTACTGATTTAGTTAAAAATGCTGGAGAAAAATAAGCAACAGATAGCTTGCCACTTCGTGCCCTTCACCAAATATCATGTTGACCACACGATATCATGATGGTGGTAAAGTGGAGGGGGTCAGGACGGAAGGAACTGTGAGCAGCTTACAGGAAGTTGAAACACAGAAACAGCATCTTTAGTCGGAAAATCAAACAGTAAATTATCGTTTTGGAGACGAAAACGTAACGCGGTAAAATTCCATCTTAAAGAAGTGGTGTCTGTCTAAGTGAATCCTACGCAATGGTGAGCTTTCAATATTAGGCCGTTTTTTAAAATTCCGGGTTCTAAGACCTGAAAATTAAATTTTATTCACGGTACGTTTCATTTGTATCACCGGAAAGGCGCAAATAATATCAGTTCGAAGTTTTGGAAAACGGCGAGGAAAGGTGTCTGTCACAATAAATTTGTCAAGACGAAAACAAACAGTGCTTCTGTATGCGTTAGTTAGTGCGTTTATACACTCACTACCCAAACATTCTCAACTGTTATTATTTTCGTACTCGTATTTGTACTAAATAAATACGAACGGAGGATATGTACTGCACTGATCTGCCGCACTACAGGACTCAATGTCGGATGACTCCAGTCAACAGTACATTAACCCTTTAAAGACGAAGCGTATCTGTTTATATAAGGACTCAGTGCGTAACGCGCTGTAAACACTCTCCACTTCGGTTATAAAAACCAGTCTCTTAATGTTTTATAAGGCAAAAGTTGCTGTTTGTTCTGAGGTCCGTACAAAACATATAAACGCAATGTGGGCACCACGTAGAATTTTTTAATGTTAAACCTGGCGGTACGCAAAGTTACCGCTAGGCTTTATAAGGTTAAACCTTCTGCCGATATTCAAAGCCGGTACCATGAAGCATAGATCAGTGGCTTTACTAATGTATCACGCATCACCAGTCTCGGTTGTGTAATACGCCCATTTGGTAACGCTACTGCCTCCCGGCTTCAGAAACACCATATTGTTGACACAATTTTTTTTGTACTAACGAACTGAACCCCAAGGCGGGTAAACGGGAAAGGCTAGACGAGCTTCCTGCTTCCATCTGTAGAATCAAAGTATCACCAAGGTGTCAAAATCTAGGCCAACGTAAGCTGATATCGTCTCTACGTCGTACTAGTTTTGGCTTGGGGCATAAACATACAAAAGTTTCTGCTTATGTAACCGCCTAGCTTCCAACCGACTGAACATCCTCCCTGGGGATACGCCGTATCTGCAGGCTTCAGTCCAGGGAAATGGCACAGATGTTCGCTAGAGGGTAATGAATAAATGCATACGTCATAATACGTAATTAAAAACCAGCAAAAATCAACAGAACATTAGCTTTCGGAGTATATAATACTGCAGTGTGTCAGGGAAGAATGGATGATTGCAAGTAATTATTCAAGAATAAATTTAAAAATGATACAGTCGAATTTGTTTGTCGATTTGGCAAAGATGGTAAACAAATCTTGAGGCAAGACGTCTTCCAGACCAGCAGCTTTCGTCTCATTTCATATGGAAAGAAAAAAAAACTCTGTGTATATACTTTGAGGTTCGCATTTTGTTTACACAGACTGAATGCTGATAAGAAAATTATCTGGTACTGATACCTTGTGAAGTTTCGTCAAAACTGCAGATGCCTTTAGATGTCTCCAAACTGTCTGAGGTTCTAAAGAGGTTAAAACTGAAAATATGTGCAAAGTGAAACAAAGTAATGTGTTCCGTGTTCGTGCGCTGTATCATACAAAATAGTAATAATCACCAACTAATGCACCAAAATACATAAAATCTTTATTCGTAAGAAGCTCCTACATGTTTCGACCCTGGGTCGAAACATACAAGGCACCTCACAACGGAGGATGAAAGCAAAGGCACATTCTCACTTAACTGTGTAAGTGCATCCAACAGTGTAACAAGACTATTCTCCCTGAAGATGACCCAGCAGGGTCGAAACATGCAAGACACCTCACAATGGAGGATGAAAGCAAAGGCACATTCTCACTTAACTGTGTAAGTGAATCCAACAGTGTAACAAGACTATTCTCCCTGAAGATGACCCAGCAGGGTCGAAACATGTAGGAGGTTTTTACGAATAAAGATTGTATGTATTGTGGTGCATTAGTTGGTTATTATTATTATTATTACTACTACTACTACTACTACTACTACTATTTTGTAGGAAACAAAGCAATTATTTTTATTTCAAAACGCCACAGTATTTTTGATGAATGTATTTAGCTTAGTACACAGTGGGACGCATTCCACACACGAAACGCTTGGGAAGAACTGACGTGACAATTACAATTTCGGTTATTACTACAAGACAAATTCCTCCTTTGTTTTTATCGCTATGCTGTCTGAACGCCTCTCCCCACACTTCTATCCTTTAACTGCCAGATTTTTACAAAATTTGGTAAGAAATGAGGGGCATCGGAAGATAACTCAATGACACACTTAAAAAACGTGGGGTATCGGTAGATATCTCAAGGCCACACTCTTTAATCTTCTGCACTCACAGATAACATGGAAATGGCGGCAATATGTGACGCTGCAGCGACACTAGCGCCGCCAACTTCGGTTCCAGACATGACGCACGTTAATATATCTTGCGAAAACAGGCAACAGATAACATTTTTGTAAAATGTAAAATAAGAACACGGCGAAAATATTTTTGAGCTATCGATGTGATGTCATAAGAGATAAATCACTGGAGCTAATCTTGTCAAATTTGGTACGTATACAAAAAAGAAACATGTCGGGATATGTACCAGTCATTAATTATAAAAACGGAAACAATACGTCACTTCATCATATCAATGTCCATCAAATTTAAACGTATAAATAAGCTGCATGTCTGTACTTCACGACAATGAAACAAAAAACAATCATTATAACAAATATGAAAATCACTGAGGCTCAGAATGCCACAATGCAAACACGACTTGTAACAGGTTGCGCTGCGCGTCGGGGTTTATGGATCGCCCTCAAAATACAGTCCTGATCTCGTGCCCACTGATTTCCATCTCTTTGAACACCTTAAGTACCCCGTGGCTGGCAAGTAATCTGCGACAGACCCCAACGTGAAGCAAGCTGTCGCCTCATGACTATAGAAACTCTACACCGTTTTCTTCTATGCCAGCATACGAGCCTTGGTTCAAACATCGGACAAATGATTAAATCTTAAAACTAATTACGTCGCGGTCTGGTGTGCTCCATCCGCGACGCACGCGCCCCTTACACATCGAAATGAAAATAAATTTCTCGGAATCACAGTGATGTTACCTTATTTTTTGAACTCATTTGTATTCCAGTCTTAGTGAAGTCGTCTAAAGGTACGGCAAATAACAAAACTGCTAGTTTAATTGTCTAACCTTTTAAAGCCTAGCGGTAACTTTACGTACCACCAGGTTTAACATTAAAAAATTCTACGTGGTGCCCACATTGCGTTTATGTGTTTTGTACGGATCTCAGAACAAACAGCAACTTTTGCCTTAAAAACATTAAGAGATTGGTTTTTATAACCGAAGTGGAGAGTGTTTACAGCGCGGTACGCACTGAGTCCTTATATAAAACAGATACGCTTCGTCTTTAAAGGGTTCATATAACTTTCCGTAGTATATTTATATCCCCTAGCTGAGTACAAATTGTCAGAAAGATCTCTGAGTGTCTAGGCACAACGTTAACGAGTTCAGAAATCTCTCTCAGCACACAGAAACACGAGACCTCAAAGTACTTATAAAGCTATGTTTTAACGAAATCGGGGGATGGTTCTGAAAGTTTGACGTCTCCTGATCACAGAAAACTGTATCTTTGTGCTGGCGTAACGTTACCTCTATTTCTGCCTGTCAGTGACAGGACGGAGATCCTCAAAGACAGACAACACGTTGCGTCACTCTTGCTGTACGCTGCTCGTTCCAAGTCGCTATTAATTTTCTGCTTGCAATGCTCCAGGATACAGCCGCTATATTATAGTAATTCTCCATAAATTTAACAAGAAATGCTTACGTCATGGCTCCCCCTCCCCCCCGTCCTTCTGAGTTACAGAAGATACGAACAGGAATAAAAAAATATAGTACGAAAATTCTTCTACCTTCCGTTTTGTATTCTTCTATCAAATATCATTCAAAAATTATGTTCCTGTCAACGTAATTTAACCCTTTAAAGACGAAGCGTATCTGTTTTATATAAGGACTCAGTGCGTACCGCGCTGTAAACACTCTCCACTTCGGTTATAAAAACCAATCTCTTAGTGTTTTATAAGGCAGAAGTTGCTGTTTGTTCTGAGATCCGTACAAAACACATAAACGCAATGTGGGCACCACGTAGAACTTTTTAATGTTAAACCTGGTGGTACGTAAAGTTACCGCTAGGCTTTAAAAGGTTAAATGCATGTGACGCCCACAAGACGCAAGTGTCGCCTAGATCTCACGTATAACTACATACAGTTACATAAGCTCTGGGATAAATCCCACATCCATAATGCATGTTCCACGAAATGTAATTCTTGATATGTTTAACTCTTTAAAGACGAACACTAAAGACTGAGTGTGCACAGCACAGTAAACACAGTCCGTTTTAAGGCGAATTTGCGAAATTGCAAAAAGTCAGATTATTAGTCTCGCCATGTCTGTCCGTCCGTCCATTTGTCTGTCCGCATAGAACAAATCGGCTCCCACTGGACGGATTTTCATGAAATTTGATATTTGAGGAAATTTCTAAAATCTGTCAAGAAAATTCAAGTATAATTAAAACCTGACAAGAATAACATGTACTTTACGTGAACACCTATGTACGCTTATGATAATGCCTCGCTTAATTCCTCTTCTAATGAGAAGTGTTTCAGACAAATGTTGTAGAGAAAATAAAAAACACATTCTATGTTCAATAATTTTTTTTCCGAAAATCGTGTTGTTTATGAGATAATGTGTAAAAACATGGTACAGCCAGACAGGCCACAGATGGCAACATAATACGGCGCATGCGCTTTGATTCCTGGGTAACTAAGGCTACACACACACACACACACTGAAAATACATGATATTTATTGCTTTCTCATGGCAACAGTGGTTACGGGAAAGCGTCTCAATTTGCGTTACGTTCACAAGTACATTGCCTGTCTCGTTCGGTCAAAAGAAAAATCAGTTAATCCTGTATACAGTCCGTATCGCGCAGTAAACACACTCCGTCTCGGTTATAAAAACCAGTCAGTTAATGCTGTATAGGGAAATAATCGCTGTTTGTACTGAGATCCACACAAAACACATAAATACACTGTGTGGGCAGAACGTGGCATTTAAATACCCGGTCCGTACCGCGCAGTAAACACTCTCCGCCTCGGTTATATAAACCAGTCAGTTAATGCTGTATAGGGAAATAATCGCTGTTTGTTCTGAGATCCACACAAAACACATAAATACACTGTGTGGGCAGAACGTAGAATTATATACATAAAGATCCAGTCCGTACCGCGCAGTAAACACACTCCGTCTCGGTTATAAAAACCAGTCAGTTAATGCTGTATAGGGAAATAATCGCTGTTTGTTCTGAGATCCACACAAAACACATAAACACACTGTGTGGGCAGAACGTAGAATTTGTTAATGTTAAACCTGGCGGTGCATAAAGCAACCACTGGGCGTTAGAGGGTTAACGATATTTTAAACTGCGTAACTTACATACGCAGGGACAGAACGTACGCCAACTGCAAAAACTAAATTCGTCCGAAAGATAGGAAGTGGTTGTGACCTATTAAAAAGTACCAGCCGTTGCAAGGAATAACAGTGTTGTTTCGGATCAGACTTCATGCAGTGTTTCGGATCAGACTTCATGCAGTGTTTCACATCTCAACAGCCTACACGTCCCATGGACTCTAACAAACGCCTGATGATCAGAATAGGCATAGCCCATGTATTAAATTTTCTGTTTCCTGTTTCCTAGAGCAGGGCGCCCTCTCATCGCGCGATCGGCTACCATAGCGCACGCCCGTGCTTCCTGCTTCACGCCATGATTTGTGTTATCAACTATCACCTCTCGCTGTTACAAACATGACTCTGAAGGAACTGAAGAATTTCCAGTATTGAAAACACAATAATTAAATGAAGAATCACAATATGCGTGCATTTTGAAAGGATGCGATGCGTACAGAGATTCTGGAGCTGACAGTTGACACGTTTACAATACACTTTCTTTCTCCACCGATGAAAACGAATGAAGGCACCGCCATGTATACGTGTAGGTAATTAAATTTGGTTATCTGACTTGAGCTCATCTCAAACTATAATGAGTTATGCTGATAAGGGAAGCAAGCGAGTGGGGAAGACAAAATTTCCACAGGAAATTTTGACGCAATGTGCGTTTGTCCAATCAAGAACCAGATGGGAGGGGCATGTGGCAGGTAATGGGGCAGAGGAGGGGTGTATCCGGGGTTTTGGTGGAAAAAAAATATATAAAGACCACTTGCAAGAACTGCGCGTAGATGAGAGGATAATATTAGTATGGATCTCAAAGAAATCGATTGGGAGATCGTGGACTGGATGGGTCTGACTCAGGATAGGGACAGGCGTTGGGCTGTTGTGAACACGGTGATGAACCTTCGGGTTCCATAAAATGCTGTAAATATCTTGACAAGCTGAGGAACTACTAGCTTTTTAAGGACTGCTCCATGGTGTTAATGCATTTTTCCACAAGTTCCTACGCCCAATTGACATTGTGTCAGTATCCCCAGTTTACAGGATTGTCCTAAGGAATCCTGCTAAGTGCCGCAGTCCGGTTGATAAGCACGACAGATCAGTATGGCACGGGTTTTGAAGCCATAATTCTTGACGGGCTAAGGAAAGGCTTGTCCGACGGTGAATATCACAGCAGACGCAACAAACTGACGTCTGCTTTGTCCGTTTTGTTCATAACAAAAGACAGCATGTAATTCACTTAACAGAAAGGGTGTACAGTACACATGCACCCCTCATTTCCCTGGATTCCATTAACGAAATTAAATCTATTTCGTAGGAATTTGTATAAAAAAAGGAGAAAACGTTCTACTGTTTTGCACCGAGCTCCTGTTAATACTCTTAGTTTGTGCGTGTCTTTCCTTCAACCCTTGACCGTAGCGCAGGCAGACAAAAAACACCAAACGCAGTTTTACACGCGGACGTCCATACATGCATCGAGTGGGACTCGAAATCACAATTCCCGTGTTCAAGCACCTAAGACACATTATCGTGACGCTGCACAGTTATTGCGAACGGATTCATGGCACTGCAGCTGATAGGGACTAAAGCCCTTTGAAGACTATGTTTAACCTCAATTATATACAGACTCAGCTCGTACCGCGCAGTAAACGCACACCGTCTCGGTTATAAAAGCCAGTCAGTTAATGCTGTATAGGGAAATAATCGCTGTTTGTTCTGAGATCCACACAAAACACATAAATATACTGTGTGGGCAGAACGTGGCCTTTAAAGACCCAGTCCGTACCGCGCAGTAAACACACTCCATCTCGGTTATAAAAACCAGTCAGTTAATGCTGTATAGGGAAATAATCGTTATTTGTTCTGAGATCCACACAAAACACATAAATACATTGTGTGGGCAGAACGTGGCATTTGTGGATGTTACACCTGGTGGTACATAAAGTATTCACTGGGTTTTAGACGGTCACTCTCCTCTCCGAAAACGTCCCTGAGAAGCCTGACAAATCAGTATCAAAGATGGCATACTTACTGCGAGTTACTTTTAGCTACTGAGATTGTTTTTATTTTCAAGCGAAATTCAACGTACATATGAATATTTTACTGTTGTTCATCTGGTGGACGCTGAACAACAATTTATTAAAACTAACCAAAGCACAGGAAAAAACAAACAATAATACTGTTATTGAAGTGCCATGGATTATATTCGTGAAAACAGCGGAGGCCTATAAACCAGCAAAATGGCGTTTGCACATGTCATGAACGTATTTTGAAGTATTTCCGTTGGCAACACAACACAAAATATGATTAAGGCGAAAAAATATTGAAAGAAGAAGCAAAATAGCGTTAGCACATGTAATGAACGTATTTTGAAGTATTTCCGTTGGCAATACAACACAAAATATGATTAAGGCGAAAAAATATCGAAAGAAGTGTGTTTCTGTATAGTGATGTATCGATACACGTTTCCAGTCAAATGTCTGCACAATTAAACAGTACAGTGAATGCCATGCCTACCTTCTTTTTCTTCGTGGAAGACACGTTTCATTATCAAGAAAGGATGAAAACTAAAAGCCTCCTGCCTTGTCGACACTTTATTTCCAGTAGCTGCGTATTTTTATCTACGGATGGCGTCGCAACTAGTGTCATCTGTTCAGTCTGTTGGTTGGAACACGTGACGTTAGACCCAAGCAACAAGATGACGTCATCCTGTTCTTCATAACACAACTACAGCTCTTTGTTGCGAGACGTGAAAAGAAGCTGCCTCGTTTTGAACAGAATGAAAAGTAGCTGTTCTTCTGTCAGTTGGGCACACGCTCTGTTCGGACCCATCAAGACAAACCGCGTACAAGTAACAGTGGCATATGTAACATAATTTGACAAAACATTTCTCAATAAAGTGGGTATTTTTTTGTGTGTGTCTGGTATGGGCAATAAATTCGCTGCAGGAAAATGGCATTTACGCAGAACAGAAAGGGTCTTTTCGACACAAAAGTCTTGACTAAGCCAAATTTCATCTTTCTCTTCAAAATTGTTATTTTCCTGAACGGCCACTAGGCAGGTTAGTAACAATCATAATTTGAGTAAACCACACGATCAGACTACGAATTTGACTGTCGCGAGTTTGAATCTCGGTAAAGGCAAGGCATTTTTATCTATTCAAAAACGTCTAGACCGTTTCTGGGGCCCACCCAGCCCCTTTGTCCATGGGCAACGGGGTTCCTTCTCGGGGGTAAAGCGGTCGCTGCAGTCTGTTAACCACTGACTTCCATCTAGCGTCGAGGTTAAGAACGAGTGGAGTTACACCTCTGCTCGCCCGTATGTCTTCATGGCGTGAGATTGCCTTTACGATTTGTGCAAATTAAATAATTAAATCTAAGCTTCTTATATATGGTGCATAATCAAAAATGATAAATTCAGTATGGCAAGTGGAATCTACGTATAATATATGACAGAAATCTGGACGCCCTTGGGGGGGGGGGGGTCGATTTTAATGTAATGTGCCGTCGGTACGTACTTACCACTCGACACGGCAATACAACCCAGAAGAATGTGATGCCCATCAATACCGCTGTGAAAAACCTCAAATGGAAAAAAAAGACCATACATTTCTCAAGACGACTCTGCTCCGTGATTTTAGGCTTCCGCCACGATGTTTGTAAGATCTGCGCTCTTCTGGGGTATTACACAGCGTCCAGTGGTAATACTATACCGACGTTTCGGGACAACGTATCGGTCCCATCTTCAAGAGTCAAGAAGTCCAAGTCTTTTCTTCTTGGACTTCTTGACCCTTGAAGATGTGACCCATACGTTGTCCCGAAACATCGATAAAATATTACCATTCCACGCTGCGTAATACCCCTGAAGAGCGCAGATCTCAAGTCTTTGTTCTAGCGTGAGACTATTGCTCACAGTTATTTTAATAACAGGAATTTCCCTCACATCGTGCATTATGAACTTCGTACAGCCCCATGTAAATGAATGTCAACAATTTATCTAAAGGGTATTAAGTGTACAGTCATTATAACACAGAGACGGTCTGTTTACTATTAATCAGAAGATGAACGTTTGAACATTAACTAACGAACTAACTAATTAACCAACCAACCAACGAACCGAGTCCATGGAGGAGAGTATTTCTTAAAAAAGCTAACATGTCCACAAGCAGTCAAGAAATTCCCCGCGTTTTATGAAATTCGAAGATTCATTACCGCATTCACAAAAGTCCCCCACATGTTCCTATCTCGAGGCAGATTAATCCAGTCCATGTCCCTCGATCCCACTTCTCGAAGACATTTTAATATTATCCTCACATAATATTAAAACGGATCCCCAGGAAGTGGATAAAATGATTCAGAAATAAAACACAACCTACAGCACTCACTAAATCCTCTAACATGATGAAGGCTTAAGATCCTGGGATGTGCCTAATGGTCTGGGTTTCAATGCCGGCTGCAAAGAGGCATAATTTCACGACAAATCGCTTTGACGCGTCTCACCTCTAATACAGTCAAACATTTGCTGAGTAATATTATCCCTAAAGCAGTGCAGCTCATGTATAACGTTTCAGGTCACCTCTGTGGGGCACCAGCAGCCTACAGCCTGGGGCAGAAAGCAAACTCCAAACAATCCGTGTTCCTCACTAAAATTTGCTTTCATTTCCAGTGGTTCCCCGATAACTGAAACCACACTGCAGCCTTTAATGTTCCCCAGGTCCTTCGAGAAAATGCAGTATTAAGGTGAAAAATGAGTACGGACCATTTGGTGGAATGATACTGACAGGGGAAGAACGAAGTACTGGTATAAAAACCTGTCTCAATGCCACGCTGTCCACCATAAATCTGACACGGGCTGGGGCAGGATCGAAACCGGGCGTCTGCGGAGAATAAATCTGAATTATATTTAACCCTTTAAAGCCTAGTGGTAACTTTACATACGAGCACGTTTAACATTAAAAAATTCTACGTGGTGCCCCACATTGCGTTTATGTGTTTTGTACGGATCTCAGAACAAACAGCAACTTTTGCCTTATAAAACATTAAGAGACTGGTTTTTATAACCGAAGTGGAGAGTGTTTACAATGCGGTACGCACTGAGTCCTTATAACAGATACGCTTCGTCTTTAAAGGGTTAAAGACCCAGTCCGTACCGCGCAGTAAACACACTCCGTCTCTGTTATAAAAACCAGTCAGTTAATGCTGTATAGCGAAATAGTCGCTGTTTGTTCTGAGATCCGTACAAAACACATAAACGCAATGTGGGCACCACGTAGAATTTTTGTAATGTTAAACCTGGCGGTACATAAAGTAACCACTGGGCTTTACAGGGTCACTACGTACAAGCTGCTGAATACAACAGAGGAGTACTGCACGGCATAAATAATCATAAACCTGTCTGTTCATAGAATACCCAAGATGAGAGCTGCGTACTTCTTGGACACAACGCAGCGTCGAGTGGTAATCCTCTACCGACGTTTCGGGACAACCTCCTTAACTTCATTGAGCCTTGAAGATGGGACCGATAGGTTGTCCCGAAAAGTCAGTACAGGATTACTACTCTACGCCGCGTAACACCCCAGAAGAGCACAGTTCTCATCAGCATCGCGGCGGAAGCATGAAATCACAAACTGCTAAGATGCTGGCAGATCAGTTAAATGGCAGAATTTAGACGGTGACCCAGCGCGACTTTAACATGTGGCCTCCGCAAGCGTTACAATATTTCAAGGGAGAAAAATAATACTTGACTAAATTAAATGTCAGGAAAGGAGGAAGGAAACAACACGAAATCATCAAAAATAAGGAGAGACGAGTGGTACAGTCGGCACATATCACAAAATGCCACTAGTCTGGTACCTTAGGGGCCTCTTTTTGTCTGCGTGACCGCAGCATCTACTGACATTGTCTGCGGGCTTGTAGCGCTGTGTCCACGTACCAGCATAATGCTGACACTGCCCAGCTGTCCACTGTACAGGGTGGATCTGACACAACTTGCATGAGTTGCTTGGTGCAGTCCTGCACTGAAGTGTCACCCTGTATGTTCAGCTCAGTATCAGTGCCGTCGCTAAACACTAATCAAATCACAGTCCGAGTGTTCAAAACGTACCGTAATCGTCACTCCAATACAGAAATAAAAATTAATATAAGGTGTGTCGGTATAAATATATTAATGTGTGTGTGTGTGTGTGTGTGTGTGTGTGTATGTATGTATGTATGTATGTATGTATGTATGTATGTATGTATGTATGTATGTATTTATGTATTATGTACGTACGTACGTATGTACGTATGTATGTACGTACGTACGTACGTAGGTATGTATGTATGTATGCATGTATGTATGCATGTATGTATGCCTGTATGTATGTATGTATGTAAGTATTTATGTATGTATGTACGTACGTACGTATGTATGTACGTACGTATGTATGTATGTATGTATGTATGTATGTATGTATGTATGTATGTATGTAGGTATGTATGTATGCATGTATGTATGCATGCATGTATGTATGCATGTATGTATGCATATATGTATGTATGTATGTATGTATGTATGTATGTACGTATGTATGTACGTATGTACGTACGTACGTATGTATGTATGTATGTATGTACGTATGTACGTATGTATGTATGTATGTATGTATGTATGTATGTATGTATGTATGTATGTATGTATGTATGTATTTATGTATTATGTACGTACGTACGTATGTACGTATGTATGTACGTACGTACGTACGTAGGTATGTATGTATGTATGCATGTATGTATGCATGTATGTATGCCTGTATGTATGTATGTATGTAAGTATTTATGTATGTATGTACGTACGTACGTATGTATGTACGTACGTATGTATGTATGTATGTATGTATGTATGTATGTATGTATGTATGTATGTAGGTATGTATGTATGCATGTATGTATGCATGCATGTATGTATGCATGTATGTATGCATATATGTATGTATGTATGTATGTATGTATGTATGTACGTATGTATGTACGTATGTACGTACGTACGTATGTATGTATGTACGTATGTACGTATGTACGTATGTATGTATGTATGTATGTATGTATGTATGTATGTATGTATGTATGTATGTATGTATGTATGTATGTATGTATGTATGTATGTATGTATTACGTACGCACGCATATGTGTATGCATGCACGTATATATACCCATTCCCCCCTCGTCCTCCAAAACGGGGCACCGTAGACAAAATGGTCAATAAAACGAGGCAAACAATGTAAGTATAAACATAACATTGAGGCGCGTTGGCGTAACCATTGTTGCCATGGAAAATAAACGAATATTACATATTCTGAGTATGTTTGTTTGTGTGTGTGTGTGTGTGTGTGTGTGTCTGTCTGTCTGTCTGTAGCCTTAGTTATCCAGCATGCAAAGCGCATGCGCCGTATTATATTGTCGTCTGCGGTCTGTCTGGCTGTGCTGTATTTTTCGGCACTGTCTCATAAACGGTACGATTTTCGGAAAAAGGTGACTGAACATAAAACCTGTGTTTTGATTTTGCTAAAACTTTTGGCTGAAATATTTCTCATTCTTAGAAGAAAGCAGCGAGATATCATAAATGTGCACAGGTCTTCATGTAAAGTACCCGATATTCTTGTCAGGTTATAATGAAGCTCCAGTTTTCTCGACATATTTTAGAAAAAGATTCAGATACCAAATTTCGTGAAAATCCGTCCAGTGGCAGCCGAGTAGTTCCATACGAAGAGACAGACGGACAGACACACAGACATGACGAAGTTAATAGTCGCTTTCCGAAATTTGAGAATGCGCCTAAAATCTCTTCCTCTTGAAGATACAGCACTACCTAAATTATATTTCTTTCTTTCTTTCCTTCTTTCCTTCTTTCCTTCTTTCTTTCTTTCTTTCTTTCTTCCTTCCTTTCTTTCTTTCTTTCTTCCTTTTTTCCTTCCTTCCTTTCTTCCTTTCTTTCTTTCTTTTTTCTTTCTTTTTTCTTTCTTTTTTCTTTCTTTTTTCTTTCTTTCTTTCTTTCTTTCTTTCTTTCTTTCTTCCTTTCTTTCTTCCTTTCTTCCTTCCTTCCTTCCTTTCTTTCTTTCTTTCTTTCTTTCTTTCTTTCTTTCTTCCTTTTTTCCTTCCTTCCTTCCTTCCTTCCTTTCTTCCTTTCTTTTTTCTTTCTTTCTTTTTTCTTTCTTTCTTTTTTCTTTCTTTCTTTTTTCTTTCTTTCTTTCTTTCTTTCTTTCTTTCTTTCTTTCTTTCTTTATTTCTTTCTAATATGAGGCACCCTGTGCCCGAAAACAAAACACTCGAGTATCGCCCTAGGGACCCCCAGAAAAACTCCGTTCCTACGACACTGGGCAAAGCAATAATATCGCAATTTATTCTTGAACGACGCAAGTATGACAACGACCAGACATCTGCAGTATAAGAAAACAGCGTCACTGGGCGATGACAACTACTGCTTGGCCAATAACTCATTCATGAATCATTTATACTCGTCAGCATCTGACGTTAACAACCATCGCAAGCGCCAGCAACTTTGTTTTGAAAGGAGTAATTAGTCAGCTACGAGGAACATCAGTCTGTCACTGCGTCAGGAGTTTACAATACACCTGTTAATCTTTTCAACATTTCTCTCGTGAAAAGAAAGGAAAAGCAGCGTACACCATCAAGGGTTTTATGCCGCTGCATGCGAGATAAAATTATGGCCAAACTTAGTAAGAATAATTAGAGAAAACTGCAACTTTTATGTAGGATCCATAGACTTGCAGATACAAAACACACGCACCGTTATATAACAGCGGTGTGCGTCTGTTGGTTAAATTCACGTAGGAGGAAGAATCCAATAAACATGGCGTACAGGAGTGTACCGCGGTTTGTAGAGTACAGGAAGATTCATAGCGTGGTGAAATATAGGGTAATGTTGCATGCCGGGTAATATGGAGCCCTTTGACTTAATAAATCGACTCAAGGGAGCAGTCTCGTTGCTAATAACGGAGCTACAGAACAAGTTCGTAAGTCGGTAAGAACTCTGCGCGCTTAGAGGCTACCAACTAAAAGCGCAGACAGACAGCAAAACGTATTGCAAGACGGGCAGTCACTTTTCCTTCGGGCAATCCGGTGTTTGTAGTAGTTGCGTACCAAAACTTAAGGCGCGCCAACACCTGCGTGTAAACTCCACTGACTACAAATATTCTGAATACCTCTAGTGTTTAATAACTAGTGTTTTATTTTCAATAGCACCCCTGATGATGGTAACTATGTGTACCGAAACATGTCGAGTTTGTGAGTGAACATCTTTTACAAACATTTTATAAAAAGTGTGCACGTGTCGGTCTCTTGCTTTACAGCTCTAATAATTCAAAATTCTGAATACACATTTTGGTTCACTATTCCACTGAAGATTCATGTTTATTTACAACAGGGGTGTGCATCCTGTCAACAGGAGTGTGTTCTGTGAACAGGGGTGTGTGTCCTGTCAACAGGAGTGTGCATTCTGTCAACAGGGGTGTGTATCCTGCCAACAGTGGTGTGCATCCTGTCAACAGGGGTGTGCATCCTGTCAACAGGAGCGTGTTCTGTGAACAGGGGTGTGTCCTGTCAACAGGGGTGTGGATTCTGTCAACAGGGGTGTGTATCCTGCCAAAAGGGGTGTGCATCCTGTCAACAGGGGTGCGCATTCTGTCAACAGGGGTTGTATCCTGCCAACAGGGGTGTGCATCCTGTCAACAGGAGTGTGTTCTGTGAACAGGGGTGTGTGTCCTGTCAACAGGGGTGCGCATTCTGTCAACAGGGGTGTGTATCCTGCCAACAGGGGTGTGCATCCTGTCAACAGGGGTGTGTATCCTGTCGTGTTCCAACTTTTCTTAAGCGGTCCGTGCAGCATTTAGTAACGCACAATACACTGTAAGTAAATTTGATAACATAACAGGCCACGAAGGCACGGACAGGCAGCAGAGGTCTAGCTCCACTCCTTCCTTTACCTCAGAACTAGACGGAAGTCGGTGGTCGACGCCCCGCGCTGGCCCGTTTCGCCCGGGGGAAGAGGCCCGGTAGCCACTGTACAGGAAGCTGGGAGGGAACGGGGATTAATTTTGATAAATTTAAATCGGGAGGGCTGCATCTGATTGGTCATTATAACCAAGAAGTTGAGTGTTTACTGCGCGGTACGGACTGAATCTTTAAATATAATGCAACATAGTCTTCCTTTTTAAAGGATTAACGAACAATTAATGGCCGTGCACGGTATGGGGCAAAACTACTGTGTAACTACTGTATAACTACTGTATAACTACTAAATTTCGTGACGCCTAAGACGTAATTGCCTTTTCATCAGCATATTCAGAAACAAACAGCTGAATGTATGAACAACCGAACGCCAACTTTATCTATACCTGTCTGCAGGTTGTCCCTTTATCTTGCCCCTGATTAAGGGAGTTACCACAGGATGTTCCAGTCTTTCTATACAGTAAAGCTGCGACGCTCGGAGACACGGTAAAAGGGACACTCTGTATTCCCTTCAGCAGAACCATACAATACAGTGGCTCGGCAATAAAATATTTTAAAATGAACATAAATATAATGTAAGTACAGGCGACACAAGGCACAAAACTACCGCTTAATTGCGATAATTTGTTTAGCGAAATGGCTTTTATAGCTAATTGAAATTTAATTGGAGCTCTGATATATTGTTTCCGTACGTACAACTTTATATAGAAGCGGGCAGTAATGGCGACTTGGGTTATTTTTGTCGCAATTTACATTGGGCTCGTACAGACATTATTTTCATTTCTAAATGCAGTCCTACATTTTTTTTGCTTCTACAAGTCGTTACTGTGGAACCATAAAGACATTCGCCTCCGCACAGTGCTATGGCACTAACCCTTTAAAGACGAAACGTATCTGTTTTATATAACGACTCAGTGCGTACCGCGCTGTAAACACTCTCCACTTCGGTTATAAAAACCAGTCTCTTAATATTTTATAAGGCAAAAGTTGTTGTTTGTTCTGAGATCCGTACAAAACACATAAACGCAATGTCACTACAATGCAGAAATTTTTAATGTTAAACCAGGTGCTGCGTCAAGTACCCGCTAGGCTTTAAAAGGTTAACAAACTTTGACTCGGACGTGCCTTAAAGCGACATATAAAAATGTGGACATTAAATATAACTAATGCACAATGTGTCGCGCTGAGTTTAGAATTGCGATGACTGTTGTGAACTAGTGAAGAACTGTCCAAGTAAGACTTATCTTGGCGCTTTAAATCGCGTACAAAAAAGAGCGGCTAAATTTGGAAATAATACAAATGAGACGGGCTGGGAAACGTTGCCACAGCGCAGAATGATAGCAAGAATATGCGCTCTGTTCAAGGCATACACCGTGGGGCCGGCTTGGAATGCGATAGGGGACAGACTTCTAAAACCATGCTACCTGAGTAGGGACGATCATAACAGGAAAATTGGGACTAGAAAACAAAGAACAGATGTTGGTAAATATTCGTTCGTAAATAGGACCATTAAAAACTGGAACCAACTGCCTGCAGACTTACTAGCGTCTTTCCCCTGTAAATTAAGCACTTTTAGGAAGAGAGTTAAGATGGTAGTTACAAGCAAAGGGAATTCAAGTGCGGTTTTGCTTGTATATAAGTGAAATGACGTGAAATGAAGTGTTGTGTGTAAATAAGTGAAGTGATGTGAAGTGTAGTGTGTAAATAAGTGAAGTGATGTAAAGTGTTGCGTGTAAATAAGTGAAGTGATGTGAAGTGAAGTGTTGCGTGTAAATAAGTGAAGTGATGTGAAGGTGTTCTGAAACGTGTGTGTGTGTGTGGGGGGGTATATTGTATTTGTGTGGGAATATTACATTGTATTTGTATGGGTATACAGTATTGTATTGTATTTGTGAACAATATTGTGTTTATGTGAGTATATTGTATTTGTGTACGTATATTGTGTTTATGTGAGTATATTGTATTTGTATTGTATTTGTGTACGTATATTGTGTTTATGTGAGTATATTGTATTTGTATTGTATTTGTGTACGTATATTGTATTGTGGGGATATATTGTATTTGTACTGCATTTGTGTACGTATACTGTATTGTATAGGTATATTGTATTTGTATGGGTAGATTGTAATTGTGTAGGTATATTGTATTTAGGTAGGTATCTTCTATTTTATGGGTATATCGTATTTGTGTATTTTTTTAATGTGTGGGTATATGGTATTTGTGTAGGTATATTGTACTTATGTAGGTATATTTGTATTAGTGTAGGCACATTGTATTGTGTAGGTGAACTGCCAATACGTGTACTGCAATTTCTGCTGTTCCGTTTATGTATGTGTTACTGTATTGTGGTGTCTGTACTGGTGTAAGGCTGCTGCCACCGGGTGAAAACCCAATTGCAGTAAGGAATAATAATAATAATAATAATAATAATATATCACGTAGTCAGGGCGAGTGTCTGCTGGGATGCAACATGGTGTAGGCTGGGTACTACTAACCAGAACACGGAGCATCGTATTGCAGAATAAAACAGAGTGGAACCCGGTTATAACGACATCGGTTGACGCAACACCCTGTATATTGCGTCAGATATTCTGTGGTATCAACTAATTCTTCACTGTTAAGCAAATATTATGTATATACGTCGGTTATAACAACACTCGTTTATAACGACACAAAATATTCAGTGCCTTTAGAGACGTTATAAACGAGTCAGGCTGTGTTCTCTAATAATTCAATTTTTCATGCTTCAAAACACATAGAATTTAAACTAAACATGTTTGGAGAGATATGTAAAAAAGAATACAATTTTAAAAACACACTCTCTAAACAGACTATCAGCACAGCCACGCGCTATAGGCCGGAATGTTCACAGTTCGAAACCCGACAGGCACAAAAGATTTTCCATTTCCAAAACGTCAAGACCGCTTGAGGCCCGCCCAGTTTCGTATTCAATTGGTGCCGGGGTTTTCCCATCGGGGTAGTGCGACCGGGGCATGAAATTGGCCACTCAACTCCATCTACTGCCGAAGTTATGAAGGAGTTGAGCTACACCTCTGTTCCCCCTATACGCCTGCATGGTGTCGACACCAGCAATTTTACTTTTTTACATTGTAAATAACACCTCATGTTAGAAGTGTACGTTCTTGGTTAAATTATTCCATCTGGATACGTCTGAAAGAGTTCCAGACATGGAGAGTAAATCTTTAATTAAATCAATCGATCAATCAAATCTGTCTGTCTGTCTGTCTGCATACCCATCCATCCATCCGTCCGTCCGTCCGTCCGTCCTTCCATCGATCCATCCGTCCGTCCGTCAATCCATCCATCCATCCATCCGTCCGTCCATCCATCCATTCATCACACATCCACCAAGCTAACCAGCCACCAGTCCATCTATAACTTATAAGAGTGAAGCGGTGTAAGATACGCAATGTGTGTGCGTGTGCGTGCGTGTGTCATAGAGGAATACTGATGAAAACCCTAAGGTTGCTCGTGGTTATTCTCAGCCTTTCGAGGCAAACACAGCGATAGTGCCACAAACCAGGCCACAGCCTTTGGACCTCACTCTGCACTACTCCCCGAAATATTTGGCGCTGCACTCTACAGTGCGAGTTACTGCACGCGCCGTTAAACCAAAACAAAAAGAAAACCAAATCAAATAAAGCAACGCAAAGAACAAAACAAGTAAGAGACGGTGCTTAGGAGCTTCACTATTGCATAACTTTCAGAGTCGACAAAGAAAGGAGCCCGCGTGACCGGACACTGCGGCAGACAGGCCACGTTACGAGCAGGAATAAATCCGTGTTAAAGCTTGGCCCTTTGTTTTGCATAAAACCACCAGATATTAGCATCCTGTGCTTACTGTCAAGGTTATGACTCAACTAAGTGGATTTAACCTACGAAATTTATAACTACGGGTTGAAATACCTCACCTTTGCACGTGACCATAAAAAAAAATATGAGATGGAATTTTAATGTCCATATCGCCGCACACCTCTCTGCGTAAATACAGTGTACGCCACCCCTACATGATACGCACACTACAAGGAGTAATTCGTGGTGCATATATTAAATGTATTTTCATCAGAAGGAAAATAACAGATGGCTGGAGATAAATGCGTAAAGATGAGTTACGTCATTGATAACTGTCCCCAAATGACACTGCTATGATTAAGTCGAGCATAAAGAGCCCGTCGGGTCATGGCATGCAGGTAACCGAGTATTTAAAAATGCTTGTCGGCAAGGGTGAGTGAAAGGGATACAGGAGAGACCAAGACATAGATTGGAGAATGTTATTAAAGTGGATCTTGAACAAACACGATGTCAGAACATACTGCGGCGGCCTCTTGCGAACACAGTACTGTATATCTGGGTTGCGAATCGGCGAAAAAGTGACTAGCTACGGGATTATTAACTTTTGCAGGGGACTGTACTCCATGTACTTAGGCGTTAGGAGTAAAATTTCAGGTTTCTGATGCAGAGTAAATGAAATCTTCACTCTTCTGGGATATTACGCAGCGTAAGTAGCTAGTAACCGACGTTTCGGGACAACCTATCTTCAATTCTCAAGTAGTTCTTAGACCGATTGAGGCTTGAATATGGGACCGACTGGTCGTCCCACGACGTCGGTAAATAGCTACCTATCTGCGCTGCGTAACATCGCAGAAGAGTGCAAAGCTCAAGTTACGTGTCGTTACTTTTCATACATTTCTGTGCGAGATTTACACAGAATTCCATCTGTCAGCTACAACGGTTATGCTAAAACTATTTACACCACCACCATAACCCATTTAAAGACGGCAACACATCAAAATATTTCACGCAAAATACAGGGTGTCTCTTTTAACTTGGGCTTACGGACAGCAGCTGTCACGAGAAGTGCCGGCAGACGCAGGCTTTCGTGACCGTTCGTACGAACAGATGCATTTATGCACAGACAATGCATACATTCCCCGATGGTGAGAGAACATACAGAATTGATGATCAATATAAAGTATTCATTCCTTAGGGAACAGGGAAAAGCAGGATGAAAATGAGATGATTCTTGCTAACAAACATCACTGCTGTATTGGCTGCCAACATCCTTATCGTGCAAATATAAATGAAAGCGAACGACGACAATTGCCATTTAAATTTCTGGCAAGACATTAGATATACAGCCGAGCCTGTTTCGAAGGTAGCATCTATTTTAAGGGGGGAAAAAATACGCGCGGAGTATCGTAACATAAATACGCGAATTCCATCATACTTGGCTAATATTTACAGAAAATTATCCTGTCCACAGAAGTACAAAATTCCTGTATAAACACTTTCAGTCCCATAATTCGACAACTACAAAATACACACTAATAAGCAGTTAATTAAATTAACATGTGTGCGCTGTAAACAAACTGGGATTTGAGCAATGATAGCGATCACCATTTCACACTATTACAACCACAGTAATTAGACCTTCATAGAGTATTTATAAAATTTCACTGAACTGATACGGCCTCTTCTCACTTACTGGTCACGCATTGAACACTGCGAATCCGATTAGCCCAACCGCTATGGGCTGGGGAATCCGGGGTTCGATTCGCGGCAGAGTTAAAGTATTTTTCTCTTCCCCCAACTGTACACACCGAATCTGCGGACCTCCCAGACTCCTATCCAGTGGGTGCTACGTGCTCTTTCGCCGGGGTGTAAACCGGCCGGAGCGTGCAGCTGACCGCTCACGTCCATATAGTGTCGAGGTCAAGAGTAAGTGGAGCCTTACCTCTAATCGCCTCCTATGCCTTCAAGGGGTGCACAGTGACTACCTTACTACTAATCACTTCCTGCGAGTGACGATCTCTATATAAGCAGAATTAAATATAAGACGACGTGAAGTTAATGATGTTGCGATACATCGAATTGCAGTCGACACATAACGTCGATATCAAGCGGTTGGCATTCCTGCTTCCTATGCGAATG
Organism: Coptotermes formosanus; assembly: GCA_013340265.1. Taxonomy (NCBI): domain Eukaryota; kingdom Metazoa; phylum Arthropoda; class Insecta; order Blattodea; family Rhinotermitidae; genus Coptotermes; species Coptotermes formosanus. The sequence goes on along the minus strand of BLKM01008640.1, from coordinate 321,803 downwards.
TGGACCCAGAAACCATATGTCCTGACTGGGGCTCTCTGTGGTCTGAGTGCCCCATGGCAGAAGTACGGACAGTATCTCAAGTTAGAACACGGCTTACGTACAGATTTTTTCTAATTGGATACAAAGAAAAGACGGGCCTACAATATAACAAACAGTTTGCCATAGCTATTCTTAACATATAGACTAAGGAGATGTGCACGAAAAGAAAAATTCCCCGTGCACAATAAACAAGACAATAGGACAAAATTTGCTGAAATATAGAGATACAGAGATGGAAAGAAAAATATCTGAACGATAAATGGCTACACACAAAGGTAGGAACAACACACAGCAAATTAATTAGCTTTACCAAGAATACAGAATTAAAAAAATTGACAACTTTCTGCAGAAATTAAAATAAAAGTCGGAAAACCAAGTGGGGGAAAAAGTGCAAGGTTTAGAGAAACAATTAATTGCACAAAGTAATTCAGATCAGATTAGAAACTTAGAAAGATAATTAAATAGTGTAAGATAAACCTTGGATATTAGTAGTGTAAGTGCACTGTTAAAAAAACACGGTGTTACCAGTCACATTCGAAGGAACATACATGAAACTCAACTGATAAATTTTATTTGACCAGAACAGCTGCTTTTAGAACAAAAAGTATTTCATATCTTTACTCGAAACATCCTTTATTTTGTAACCTTCAACACAAAGGAAACGCGTTTCTTAGAATCGCCATGTCTGTCTATCCGTCCGTCCGCGTGACACGACTCAGTGATCTTTAAATTAATTCTCATAAAATTTCATACCGTCGGGTACCACTGAAACATGTTTGCCAAACTTAAAATTTCTTTAAAATTGGACAAAAATTGTGGGAACTTTACACAAAGACAAACATGAACTTTTGTTCGCAACTCGATCGCAATTCGCTAATTATTTAAAGGTGAAAACTCTATTTCTAATCGGAGTTTTCGAAGGCAACGTAGCGCACAGTTTATGGCCAATGACTCTGCCCCGGTCAGTTTTACCACTTTCGAGATAATTACACATAAACACAGAAATCAGTATGCATCAAGAGGCGTTGAAAAACACAGCGCAGGCTGCAAGCGCTGATCTCCAGCCTGTATACGTTACACATGACGAAAACGAACTTAATGAACACCTTGCAATTTACACCACAGGGACTAACATATGCTAAGTTAGTTACACACTTTACCATACTGTCTGCTGTCTCAACATCTCACAGTGCTGCACGATCAAACCACACGGGCATCATCACTGGTCCCGCAAGGTGTGAACACTTGTCACTCCTCTGTTTGTTTGTTTGTTTGTTTGTTTGTTTGTTTGGTCTCTCACTAAACTTGTGTGGTGATGGGTTTATGGACTTTATCCATCGTCCGAAGAGTAAAATATTAAAATATTAAAAATTAGAAAAAATTAAAAAATTAAAACCACAACGTTTCGGAAGCTCGCTCTGCTTCCGTTCTCAGGTGAATGGAGTGGGAGAAGTTGCGCCCCTTAGACAGGGCTAGCCTCTACCACAATATTATACACTATCGTCAAAACCTTTTAGAACCCATGAAACTTGCTTATAAGACAAAGTTAAAGGAAAAGATGTCCGTGTCCACGCCACGAAGGCGTATGAGGGGAGCGGAGGTACAGATCAACTCATACTCAGCCCGTGCACTACCGTTTAAAAATTCATGCATTCGGTAGGGGGAATTAAGACATCGATTATAACCAAACACAAAGGTAAAGCTGTACATTACATGCCACGAAAGCATATAGAAGGCAGCAGAGGTATAACTCCACTCATTCTTGGCCCCAGCATTACGGTTTAAAAATTCATACATTTGACGGAAGAATATAGGCATCGATTATAACTAAAGGTAAAGTTCTACCACACATGTCACGCAGGTATATACGGGGACTACAGTTAGCTTCTAATCACAGTTTCGCGGTTGTCTGTATCGTTCGAAATACTAAATATTTATTTCGTTTAATCTTTTCCACAATATTGCCGTATCTCGGCCAACTAGTCGCCGGCCTTTCATTGCGAAGGGACGGGTAACATCACATCTCAGTCTGTGTGGCATTTGTAGTAAACAAAGTGGTACTGGCAGAGGGTTCGTCCGAATACTTCAGTTTTCCCTGTCAGTATCACTAGACCAACGCTACACATCCATATTTAATTCACCACCACCGGTGTTTATCAATTTACAGCGTCGTTAAATAAACACTCTAATATCTCATAACCACACGCGTGTACATCACAAGTAAACAAAAATACTACTGCCACGCTGAAAACAGCACTCCTCACTAGGGGCTCATGTATATATTTCGGTAAACGGCTTGTAAAACGTGGAAAGTAATAACAACAAACAAGATAGGCAATGTACGTATAAACACAACATTGACGCGCGTTCGCGTAACCCTTGTTGCCGTGGAAAAGCAATAAGTATCACATATTCTGTGTGAGAGAGAGAGAGAGAGAGTGTGTGTGTGTGTGTGTGTGTGTGTGTGTGTGCGCGCGCGCGCGCGCGCGTGTCTGTAGTCTTAGTTATCCAGCACGCAAAGCGCATGCGTCGTATTATATTGTCATCTGTTGCCTGTCCGGCTGTACCATATTTTTCCACATTATCTCATAAACGGCACGATTTTCGGAAAAAAGCTACTGAACATAAAATGTGTGTTTTGATTTTCTGTACAACTTTTGTGAGAAACATTTCTCATTATAAGCAGAATTCGGCGAGATACTATCACAAATGTACACAGGTGTTCATGTAAAGTACCCGTTATTCTTGTCGGATTTTAACGAAATTTGAACCTTCTGTATACATTTCCGAAAAACTCTCAAACATCAAACTTCATAAAAATCCGTCCGATGGGAGGCGAGTTGCTGCATGAGGACGAACGGACAGACTTGAAGCTAATAGTGGCTTTGGCAATTTTCCGAAAGCGCCCCAAAAAAGTGTTATATTTGTGCAGCATCTCATACCTCAGACCAACGCACAGACACCCTCCTCCTACGCCGTCAGTATGTATCGTACAGCCAAAATAGATTTATGTCCGCCGGTGTTGAAACCTGCAAGTTTTTAAATGGTCGAAGTAGTAGGGATTTTACACGCAGGCCAATTCATAACGGTTATTGGAAAATATTTGTCGTTTCGATAGGGCCCAGGTGCGACGTCATAACACTGACAGTAATTGTCGACAAGCGTTCTTCTTGTAATTAATTACTTCTGCAGATTGTAGTGTTTGGAGCTACAGATATTCATCTATAGTGCAACAGTGGGATAAGTGCCTTCAATACCAATTCTGCAAGCAGTGTCGGGGTAAAGGTTGGAGCACATCAAGTCTGACTGCGATCGTGATTCCATTTTTGTGTGGTGATGGGTTTATAGACTTTATCCATCGTCCGAAGAGTAAAATATTAAAATATTAAAAAATTAAATCACAGCGCTTCGGAAGCTGGCCCTGCTTTCGTCCTCAGGTGGAGGGGGAGAAGAGAAGAACACCTACTCCAGTGATGAAGGCTAGCTCTGTCTAAGGGGTCAAACAGAATAGGTGTTCTTCTCTTCTCCCCTCCATTCACCTGAGGACGGAAGCAGAGCCAGCTTCCGAAACGTTGTGACTTTAATTTATTAATATTTTTAATATTTTACTCTTCGGACGATGGATAAAGTCCATAAACCCATAACCACACAATATTATACAGCATCGTCGAAACCTTTTAGAAATCGGTTTTTGTAAAAAATTAATTGCAGATCACGTGACTGACTGAACTAAGTTCAAAGTTTCCCTGTGTTTTCATCGGTGTCAAACTTTGTGTCTCACATCAATCTTTTAAAGCCTAGCGGTAACTTTACGTACCACCAGGTTTAACATTAAAAGATTCTACGTGGTGCCCACATTGCGTTTATGTGTTTTCTACGGATCTCAGAACAAACAGCAACTTTTGCCTTAAAAAACATTAAGAGATTGGTTTTTATAACCGAAGTGGATGGTGTTTACTGCGCGGTACGCAATGAGTCCTTATATAAAACAGATATGCTTCGTCTTTAAAGGGTTAAGAGACTGGTTTTTATAAACGAAGTGGAGAGTGTTTACAGCGCGGTACGCACTGAGTCCTTATATAAAACAGATACGCTTTGTCTGTAAAGGGTTAATGTAAGAACACAGGCAGACATGTTTCGGAAGAGGGTCCTCAGAAAAATGCTTGAACTTAACAGAGATGAAGCCACAGGGATCTGGGATACGCAGCATATTGATATCTTGAACTCTTCACCAAATATTATCGTGACGAACATGTCAACGTCAGTGAAGTTTACAGGGCAAGCACCATGTAGAAGACAGAAGAAAACTGCACATGAAATTTTCGTGGAAACCCCAGTTTTAGGCGGGTTCGCAAAATTGTGAAAAGCGACTAATAGCTTCGTCATTTCTGTCTGTCCGTCCGCATGGAACAACTCGGCTCGCACTGGAAATACTTCGATGAAATTTGATGTATTTTTCGAAAATCTGTCCAAAGAATTCAATTTTCCTTAAAATCTGACAATAATAACGGGTACTTTAGATGAACACTTATGTACCTTTATCACAAAATCTCGCTGAATTCTTCTTAGAATAAGAAATATTTCACAGAAATTTATACAGAAAACCAAACATATATTGTACGTTAAATAACTTTTTCCGGAATAATCGCGCCGTTTATGAGATAATGTGGAAAAATATGGTACAGCCACACGGGTCACAGCTGACAATATAGCACGGCGCATGCGCTTTGCATGCTGGATAACTAAGGCTACAGACACACACTCAGAATATATAATACTTACTGTTTTTCCACGGCAAGAAATGTTACGCGAACGCACCTAATTTTGCGTTATACGTACATTGTCTCCAGTTAATATCTAGGCTCAGTAGGATAATATTAAAAGTGGTAATAAAAACAAGGTGAGATTGTGTAGGCTGCACTGACAACACTCAAAATATGGCCCAGAAGCGGCTCTTCGCTACACGGAAGGAACTATCAGGTTGCATAAACGCAAGGAGTTCCTTTATTAGTTAACCGACTGGTAACTATTTAAAAGGAACTCTGACCCACGCACTCTATTCGCTGGTGTTTATATTTCCATATTCATAACTTCTAGCACACTGAGATCTCCCACTATATAATGTACTCCTAATACACATCACTTCGGTACTATCCGACGTGCAGGCGGGCAGTAATGAACCCCGCATTTTGCGTTCGTCACGCACTCCTAGGGAAAGGAAGGCCTGCACATAAACCTGGAGGCTTACCTGATGAAGTTAACCCTTTAAAGACGAATCGTATCTGTTTTATATAAGGACTCAGTGCGTACCGCGCTGTAAACACTCTCCACTTCGGTAATAAAAACCAGGCTCTTAATGTTTTATAAGGCAAAAGTTGCTGTTTGTTCTGAGATCCGTACAAAACACATAAACGCAATGTGGGCACCACGTAGAATTTTTTAATGTTAAACCTGGTGGCATGTAAAGTTACCGCTAGGCTTTAAAAGGTTAAAGGCACTGTAAAAACTGGAACCCAACTGGCGGTCTCAACCCTTGAAAATCAGAGGATCCCAGCAACTGTAACACTCCTCGCCTAATGCCAAGCGTGTTATTGATTTAGAAGCCACTGAACACGACGGTACCATTACATTAATTATTCAATTACACCGAGGGACAAACGCGAGTGGAATACGTGGCACTAACCACAGTTTACGTACGTCACATTCAATGTCAAGAGTACGTTATGTTATTTACCGAACCGCACACAGGTGGGTCGAAATCAGGCTACATGGGAGGGGGTATTTATACAACACACTTGGTGGTCCGGAAACTTAAGGGTTGATAGCGAGCGGAAAGGAGAGTGAGGTACAAAATGGATGACCTTGAGACAGAAGTTTCTTGACTTAGTGTAAGGCAAAACATCTACAGAAACGATTCAAGATCCGCCAGTTTTATTTCGAGCAGAGAAACTGGCAACGAAGCAGCATACACGCACGTTGACCACAAAGCCAAAATGTACTGCGCAAAAACACACAGTCGTTTGACTATAAAGCAGGACGTAGGAGACTCTTTAAGCATTTCGAGTGATTACCTTTCTTAAAATTGGAAGAAAGGGGAGCTGAAAGATATTTGGGCCTAAGAGGGACGAGGTAACAGAGGAGTGGAGAAGACTACATAATGAGGAGCTTCATGATCTCTACTCCTCACCAAATGTTATTAGTGTGATCAAATGAACAGGAATGCGATGGGAGGGGCACGTGGCACGCGCGGGTGAGGAGGGGTGCTTACAGGGTCTGGGTGGGGGAACCTGAGGGAAATGGAAGGTTTAAGACGTAGGCGCAAATATAAGGATAACATTAAAATGAATCTTCATTTAATAGGACAAATGACAGGTATTGGATTGATCTGGCTCAAGACAGGACAAAAGGCGGGCTCTTGTGAACACAGGAATCAGCTAAAATTATATACAACCACACAAACACGTGCACATGTTTGACAAAACCTTTTACATCTTACATTTTTTACTAAGATTTCTACCAAACGTGTGCACATGTTCGTGTCACTGCATACAATTTTAGTAAAAAAAAAAAGTTTACTTATAGACCCCACATGTTTCGGCGCCCTGTGGCACCATTATCAGGGGTAACACCGGAAATATAGAACACTGATCGTTGAACCACTACAGGGTCCGACGCGTGCCTAGTCGAAGTATTAAACTTTTAAAGCCTAGCGGTAACTTTACATACCACTAGGTTTAATATTAAAAAACTCTACGTGGTACCCACATTGCGTTTCTGTGTTTTGTACGGATCTCAGAACAAACAGCAACTTTTGCCTTATAAAACATTAAGAGATTGGTTTTTATAACCGAAGTGGAGAGTGTTTACAGCGCGGTACGCACTGAGTCCTTATGTAAAACAGATACGCTTCGTCTTTAAAGGGTTAAGAATGAACCTTCGGGTTCCACAGACTGGGGGGAATGTCTTGACCGGTTGACGAACTGTTAGCTTCTTAATAATGACTCTGATCCATTGATTTGTATTGTATGGTGACCGCTTGGATGTATGCTTGAGTAACGTCAATGTCAATTTGTTTGCTGACCCCTCCACTGTGTGACGAACCGCACCCTGTATATGCAAGATCCACGTGTTCATATTTCATTGTGAATCACAGCCAGCCATACAGTGTAACACGTTAAGATAATATAGCGTTTTCAAAATTCAAGTTAATAAATATTACTACGCAGTATTCTGTAGGGCAGGCAATTTTAGGACCGTCAATCTATTTCATCACTTATAAAAAATTTAGTATACTTTTAGGCAAAACCTTCCGCTCCTCATGTTTAATTAAGGCCTGTACCTTTAAAGACGCGGTCATTAAAGATGCACGCTGCTACGCCGGGAACTTGATTAAAACAGTGTCCATAGCAATAACAATAATGCAGCACGCACCACCTCATCTCCCGAGGGGCTAGTCGTAACAGCTCAGAGCACGTCCAAGCTCCGAGTACACGACTCAATTTTGACTTACCCACGGTCGATAACGCCAGCTGTGGCCACCCGTTAACAGTACAAGAAATGGCTGAGGGTATACGGCGAACGTGTAGACGCACTGCGCGCAACAGCGAGACTTTATAGTCCGAAAGAGAGACTTTAAGGTCTGACAACGGTGAATGTAAATGTGTCCGTGTATTTCACGAAGCAACGCGCCGTAAAATATGGGGGGGGGGGGGCCACGGCGAACGACAGGCGGGGAGCTGGTACAAATTACTGTTTAATGGCGGTCCGGAAGGGGTCCCGCGGCCCCATTATGTTCTGTAGTACCAACTAATTCCTAGCCGTTAAAAAGTAACATTATACTTCTCAGTTATAACGACACTCGTTTATAACGACACGAAATATTCATTCCCTTTCATGACGTTATAACCCAGTTTGACTGTATTACCATAAACGCAGTTGTGGTCTTGATACAAGCTGCGAGATATTTTTATCATGTTTTAACCAAACCTGAATTTTTCTAGACAGAGTTTAATAAAATTCCCTAACATGAAATTTCACGAATATCCGTCCAGTGGCACCTGTGCTGTACCATGTTATATATGGGAATAAAGTTCCGTGTGTTCAGAGATCCATACAAAACACACAAACACACTACTTGGGAAGAACGTGGAATTTGAGTGTAGTAACCACTGTGCTTTAAAGGGTTAAATAGGAAATCTCACCGGCTCCACAACAAATCTCTTCACATATTATACGGTATACTTAAAGAGACGTACATGCCCACACAATACCGTGCATTATAGATGATTCCAGGGCACGCTGCACTGCGTGTTCACACGCCATAGCTCGTACGCTACAGCGGTTCCAACACCATAATCGCAGAATTTCAGAGACGGCTCGAATGACTAAGTCTTCGTGCTTTTATAGCGATCGTAAACTACCTAAATTGTAATAAAGTAGTTCCGAGGGCTACCTACATAGCCTTGCCTTGATATCTTCATTCAATTATCTGTCCTGATTAACACCTTAAAGTCTAAACATGTCTTGCGTTTCATTTACAGACTCAGTCCGTACCGCACAGTAAACACACTCCGTCTCGGTTATACAAACCAGTCAGTTAATGTTGTATAGGGAAATAATCGCTGTTTGTGCTGAGATCCACACAAAACACATAAATACACTGTGTGGGCAGAACGTAGAATTTTATATAGAAGGACCCAGTCCGTACCGCGCAGTAAACACACCCTGTCTCGGTTATACAAACCAGCCAGTTAATGTTGTATAGGGAAATAATCGCTGTTTGTGCTGAGATCCACACAAAACACATAAATACACTGTGTGGGCAGAACGTAGAATTTTATATAGAAGGACCCAGTCCGTACCGCGCAGTAAACACACTCCGTCTCGGTTATACAAACCAGTCAGTTAATGTTGTATAGGGAAATAATCGCTGTTTGTGCTGAGATCCACACAAAACACATAAATACACTGTGTGGGCAGAACGTAGAATTTTATATAGAAGGACCCAGTCCGTACCGCGCAGTAAACACACTCCGTCTCGGTTATACAAACCAGTCAGTTAATGTTGTATAGGGAAATAATCGCTGTTTGTTCTGAGATCCACACAAAACACATAAATACACTGTGTGGGCAGAACGTAGAATTTGCGAACGTTAAACCTGTTGGTACACACAGTAACCACTGGGCTTTAAGGGGCTAATAACCGCAACTTCGCAAGCATTCTTTATCACTGAAACACTTACACTGTCCAAGATTTATACCTGCGACCTCGGAATATTGTCCATTGGAACGTTACATTCGACATTTCTAATTATTCCAATCGGGAAGAGCCAACAGTAAAGTCGATGACAGATTTCCCGAACACAGGGAACTGGCCGGTGGTCACTACCGGTGATAACACCGTCTATACATAATGTAACACGTAACAGCGTTGAGATTATTCTGGTTTAAGGGTGCGTGTTGCTTACCAATAAAACCCCAGTCCCCTCATTAGCCGATTGGTTTGTGTAGCGTAATGGAATTCCAGAGCAAATAGTGCTTTTATTTTGATTCGTGGTCGATCTGCACTTCAGTGCGAGTGATTTGCCCCTCTATGGGCTCATTCTGACAAACGCTTTCGAATGAAACAAGTGCGAAACTGAGATAATTCCAGCACAACCGTGACTCAAAAATTAAAAAAAAGAAGAAATTTATAATGTTTTATGTCTGTATACCACATTGGTACCAAAAAATACGGAACTCCATTCTCAGCGTCATCCACAAATGTTCTAGTAATTTATTCAAACAGTTTATACATCGCTGTGTTCACGGGATTCAGTTATTTAACACGTTACTCAGTATTTCCATCGCGTTCATGGCAGTGACGACAATGCAGTGCTAGAAACCAAGCAATGGATGACACGCGTGTTGTCATACCCTTACTTTTTCTCAGAATCAGAACTTAACAGAAGTATATACAAGTTAGGGCTATTTCATGCAGTGGTCTAACCGCCATTTGTCAGGTCACTGTATACTGACATTTTTACAGACTTGTTAACCTTTCAAAGCCCAGTGGTTGCTGTAGGTACCACTACGTTTAGCACAAAAAAATCCTACGTTGTGATCAGAGGGTGCATCTACTCGTATGTGTTTTGTATGGATCTCAGAACAAACAGCGATTATTTCCCTATACAGCATTAACTGACTGGTTTTTATAGCCGAGACGGAGTGTGTTTACTGCGCTGTACGGACTGGGTCTTTAAATGCCACGTTCTGCCCACACAGTGTATTTATGTTTTTTGTGTGGATCTCAGAACAAACAGCGATTATTTCCCTATACAGCANCGCTGTTTGTTCTGAGATCCACACAAAACACATAAATACACTGTGTGGGCAGAACGTGTAACTTCCTTATGTTAAACCTGGTGGTATATATAGTAACCACTGGACTTTAAGGGTTAAGAACTCAGGTACAAGGATTAAGAGTCTGTTACATGTGACAGAGTTCTTAAAAGTACGCACGGTGGTTACTTAATTATAGCTAACTTTAACAAACCAGAGTGCACTACGAGAAAGACGTGCTTGTGCCACATTGTTAACATAAGGAACTTTAGACAACTTGACATGACAACCACTCGTTAAGGTCTACATACGGAATTGACGTGTAAGCGAATCCTCTCCAGTGCTGCCAATATCTCTGCTGCATCAATGGATGTGACCACACAACACTACACTCCGCTATGCACAGCCAACCACACACATCACGGATAAATACATTTGATATTAACTGTTATCATTAGTGTGTACGTTGACAACAGAATGAGTATAAAACGGTATCTATTCCAAGACCATTAATCGATCAACAGGTCGATTAATCGTGCGGAACAGAGTGCTCTTAACCACGAGACATGACTACCCAACTTGATGGAACCTCTGATAAATTCATACTGTTGTCAATGAACTGTTGGCAACGTCCGTCGCCGGTTTCAACTGCACAGCCTTCAACCACAATTTAACGTATCAACGGATGATTACACGTCTGTCAATACATGAAATGTGTTCCGCCTATTTGCATGTCTCGTTTCAAAGCGAAGAGATTTCAAAGAAAAGTTGATAGGGTTTGCATCCAACATTATATGGGTCAATGAGCGGACTGGCTGGTATAGTGGTAACGCTGCTGAATGGTGGCTGTCTAAACGTATCCTGAGACCACTCGTGGTCTTCCTCAGTCTCTCAACGTAAACGCTGGGAGACTATACAGACTATGACTAGGAGGGCTCTTTACAAGTCATTTACAACTGATGAGCCACGTCTTTTGGGACGTGACGATATGATGGTGGGTTAGAGTAACCCAGGGTTTCAACAGAACGTAGCGTCTGCATCTTCAAGGATTCATTATTCTTGGACGCATCAAACACAAAAGAACGGAAGCATTACTGCGCAAACATCAAATTTCTAACCCTTTCCAATCCACAATTCACCCACTGGTCACCCTACCATCGCAGCTATGTGGTCACGGACACAGCCTTTCGTAAAATAAACTACAGGACGATTTAGCTAACTAACTCCATGGAGCAGAGGCCTTCTTGAGAAGCTAACAGTTTCTCAGCTAGTCAAGAAATTCCCCGCATATTATGGAACCCGGAGGTTCATTACCGCATTCACAACAGCCCGCCACCCGTCCCTATCCTGAGCCAGCTCAATCCAGTCCATGCCCACATCCCACTACTTCAAGATCCATTTTAATATTATCCTCCCATCTACGCCTGGGTCTCCCAAGTGGTCGCCTTCCCTCACGTCTCCCCACCAAAATCCTGTATGCACCTCTCTTTTCCCAATACGTGCTATATGCACCGCCCATCTCAAGGAAGAGCTACTTGACATTAATCGAACGTTATTGATATTCCTACAATCGAATCGTCAAACAAACATTAAAATCTGTCACTGTGCACGCCATAAAACCATACGGAAGAGAGGAGGAACAGCTCCACTCACTCTAAACTTCGGCACAAGATGAAGGTGAGTGGACAGCTTCAGATATTTCTGGGTCCATCAAAGAAAATGCCGGTGAAGTACCTCAAACAGGCCTCTACTGCTTTTTCCCAAATCCTTTTCAACATTCAACAAACCATCCTGCTGACAGCAGCGTGACGTTAAGACCAAGGATCATATTTCAAAGCGCTGCAAATAACCCTGGGCAACAAATAACCAAAATCCGCGTTCCTTTGCTTCTCCAAGCTACTTCCGGTTCAGTAGCATACCAGCATTCGACAACTGCAGAGTACACCAGCGTTCACGACACATGCCTGCCAGTCAGTTTAACGTTCACAGAGATTTCTTACCTACTGTATGCCACACGGCATGAAAGAAGCAGACACGAACCAAGGGTCCCGTAATACGGATTTCATGACGACAGCAATGTCTGCACGTTTCCAGCTGTCATCTCCTGCTGTCGTTACATTAACGATCAGGTTCAGAGAATCGACGCATAGAAACTTCGCATTCTTCACGCGTTGCCATGGTTACGGATCGCACACAATTCGTCTTCTTTAGAATTTAGGTCTTCCAGTTGCGATATTTCACAGCTGTACAGTTGGAGTATGGAAGGCGCAAAGATTGGAGAAAAATCTATCGTTTCTTAAAGCACTGTTTCCGTTTATTCCTTACAAACCACATTACCAGAAGTGGGTATGTTTTCAATGAGCGATGTTTCTCCACAAAAAAAAGAGAAGTCATGAAAAATTTTGCTTTTCTGTTACTTCATCATTATCGCGTGTTTGTTACAAAATATAATAGATAAAACACAAACACGTGTGTAATAAACTAAGTTTGGGACTGATTTATCATACTCTCCTTCACGTTTTGGTTAAGCAGGGCAATTTGAGGGAGAAAAATTAGTATTAGTGAAGATCTTTTAAAGAAAAACCAGAATTATATTTAAAGACTCAGTCCGTACCGCCCAGTAAACACACTCCGTCTCGGTTATAAAAACCAATCAGTTAATGTTGTATAGGGAAATAATCGCTGTTTGTTCTGAAATCCACACAAAACACACAAATACACTGTGTGGGCAGAACGTAGAATTTGTGAATGTTAAACCTGGTGGTACATAAAGTCCGCACCGCGCAGTAAACACACTCCGTCTCGGTTATAAAAACCAGTCAATTAATGCTGTATAGGGAAATAATCGCTGTTTGTTCTGAGATCCACACAAAACACATAAATACACTGTGTGGGCAGGACGCAGAATTTGTGAATGTTAAACCTGGTGGTACATACAGTGACCACTGGGATTTAAAGGGTTAAGGAAGGAACGTTCGCAAGATACTATCCCTTTAAGGTGCGATAAAAATTTATTAAACGGGTGATTCGAATGTAGTGGATGCAGCCCCGTCAGCTCGGTACCAGCGCGTCATTATACACACAGTCTGACCGGTAAGTAAATACATTTATATGAATTTAATTTAATTTCATTGTGTTTACAGTTTAAGCCACATGAAGTTTTAATCATGAGAACAAACATGCAAAGCACACACACGATATAAACAAAGTTAGAATGTCCGCTACATGAACAAACTGTCGGTTAACATCTCCCAAAAATTAATACGTATAAAAGTTGCGTATTTCCTGCGGAGTTCACAGTTCTGCGTCTCAGGAGGACCCGTGCGTCTCCCACGCTCATAACCTGGAGAGTGTAACCGATTATCTTTCTCCAGAGCACCATAAAGGCAGCGGTGAGGACTCTGTTGTATAAATATAGAACCCGGCCATAAAAGCAATGATACCAAGTAACGAACGGCACATTTTATAACAATAAATCCGCCCAAAAGACACAGTTAGTAACTGCAGCCAGCGCCGTCGCCGACGCCGACGCCTAGGCGTCGCTAGCTCCGAAAAGTAATTATCGCACAGATTTTATTAAGGGCAATTATGTGCGACAGGCGCCTGTTGTGTGACGCAGCAGTAACCTACTCCTCACGTCATACCGGCAATTCGCCTTAGAATGATATAAACCGAGACGCAAATATATTAATATATCACTTAATTATAAACTCCGTTAAATATAATTCTTTTTAACGTTTGTTTTGACATCTCGCAGTTGTAAAAGGTCGTCTTAAATCGCGCCACGTTGAAGTACATCTCGACGTCGAGGCACTGGCCTGTAAACATAAAACGTCTCTCGCAAGGAAAAGTCGTCTTTCCTTTCCTTTAGAATTTCATACAAGTGAAGACACTTCTTAAACTCTTGACGTGAAGTCTTTACTGTAGATAGACATTCCACTGCCTTAGGTGACCTTAAAAATTGTAAAAGGTATGTTTTTATTATTATCATCATCATCATCATCATCATCATCAACTACACAAAACCAACATTTCGTTTTTACATGCGCATTTAGTCTCATAGGAGCTATCATCAGACTATAACAAAAACTACAGGTTGTAAAAATCCGTACTTTTCTAAATACGTACATACACAGAGTTTACCCAAATTATGGTTTCCAGTACGGTCTGATGATGAATCTTATGACCCGAAACTGGTAGCCTAAACACGCATCGAAAAACGAAGTGTCGGTTCTGTGTAATTAATAGGAGTAAATGTACTTTTGTAATGAGCATACCAACGCGTATGTCTTGTATTAATGGTTTAAAGCCTAGCGGTAATTTTACATACCACCAGGTTTAACATTAAAAAATTCTACGTGGTGCCCACATTGCGTTTATGTGTTTTGTACGGATCTCAGAACAAACAGCGACTTTTGCCGTATAAAACATTAAGAGATTGGTTTTTATAACCGAAGTGGAGAGTGTTTACAGCGCGGTACGCACTGAGTCCTTATATAAAGCAGATAGGCTTCGTCTTTAGAAGGTTAAAATTACTACGCTGTAGCTAACTTAACTGCATGGAACAAACAACTTCTTGAGAATCTAGGAGTATCTCAACTGTTCAACCAATTCCCTAGCATTTAATGAAACCCGAAATGTATCACCGCACCATAAGCCACATTCACAATACTGAGCCAGCTGAATACAATGCACACCGCCCAATCCTACTGCATTACAACAATTTTAATATTTTCCTCCAAGCCATACGCAGGCCCGCAACGTGTGTTTGACATCTCTTCACGTAAGTATGGTGCACATCGTTATCTGTTTTTTTTTAATTCCTCTCAATTTCCACACACCAGCTGACAACCAGGGCTGTGCAGTCGGTACACAAAACCTCCGACCCCGACCCCTAAATTTTTAAAACTCCGACTCCGACTCCTTCATAAAAACTCAATATGCATTAATAATGGTAAACCTACAAGACGTTTCATCACCACCACGTGAATCATCGGGATACTGTTTAGACTTATAACCTATATTTAAGTGTAAGTCTAATGGTTACTGTAGCTATCAGGGCTCTGGAGTTGGAGTATCTAGTTAAGATTTTAGATTGAGGTCGGAGTCGGAGTCGGTAAAAATGTACCGACTTCGACTCCACAGCCCTGCTGACAATACAGTGTCGTTAAACAAACAAACAAACAAACAAACAAACAAACAAACAAACAAACAAACAAACACTGCACACACACATACATACACTCATATAAAGAGAACATCAGAGATGGCAGTAATACACAGCAAATAATAGACTGGCCTATTGTACTTAATAACAGAATCAGGAAGCCAACCAGTTCACCTAGCATAATACGCCTATTGTACCAACACACTATTCCAATTACGTACGCACAGTGGCTATAACCACACAGTCGATTGGGATCTATGTACCACCAGACAGAGCTCTGTCGACTTACGGTTAATACTGTCACTGTAACGCGTGGCACTGGCCTTAATTTCAAGTGTTCCCTAGTTACTGAATGAACAACTGAACTAGCGGTAACATTACACGATGCGAGCAACTCCGATCCCTGTAGAGGCGAAAGATTTTTCTCTGCTTCAAAAACTTCCAGACCGCCGCCTCTGGGACTCACCCAGCCAACTATTCAGTGGGTACCGGAATTCTTTCCCGGGCGTAAAGTTTACCACTCATTTCCATCTAGTGCTGAGGTTAAGAATGAATGGAGCTATACCTCTAATACCCCTATACGTCTTCATGGCGTGGGCAGGGACAATTTGACCTTTCACCTTTTATGAGTAATTCTGTATCTTTCACCTATGTTGTTACGGAAATCAAGTCAAAAAATTAGAGATGGGCGATGAGTGTAGCACGTATGTCAGCAAGCTGAACTTCAGTAAACGCAATATTAGTTTGAAAATCTGAAGGGAACACGGTCACTTGAAAGATGTAGGAAGTTATTTGGAGGACAGTATTTAAAAAATGACAATGGGGCGCGAATTTATGTGGTTCGAGATATACGAGCATTGACCTTCTCCCGTTATTTAGTCTGACAGTAAAATATTTTACAAGCACTCTGTTCTGAGACACTCTATGCTATATCCCCTTCAGAGGAAGGGCGACCTTTCACTCTCGTAACTGCGTAAACACTAGATTAAGAAAACGTACAAAACCTGTATAATAAAATCACAACCTTGAAAATGTCAATATCAAGTGACCTCCCTGACACATCCCATTTCACATGACCTATAACCTCGCACAAATATCAAATACGCTCTATAATGGAGCACCAAAAGCTGCCACCGTCTAAGAATAAAACCAATGAATCCGTCACACATTTTGCAGTACAAAAAATTAATTACTAAAGCCAAGTGGTATCGGCAGTATCATAAAAATACTGTATTATCCACTTCCCAAATTAAATGTTGTAAAATGTACAAAATATATCGTCCAAAACTACGAAAATAAGTGAAATTTCCCCTGCAAGTGTGACAGGTGTCACCTCTGGTATATGGAGGGACATGAAGAGTGTTCTCTCCGTCTTCTGCCAGCATTCGGTGGAATCAAACTACTGGCTGAACTGTGTCCGCTGAGCAAAGATAATATACACGTATACAAAATACGACACTATGACACTGCGGTTTTACGTAAATTTTATCGGAGTATGTGTGTATGTTATGTCGTTCCAATGCCTTAGGATTTCCCTTACAGAGGGCAGCTCTGTGTTTAAAATCGTGCCATCTGGAGAATAAAGATGTAACTTAATTCACTGTTCTAACGGAGCAGGTTGGGCGTTTCCATTAACAACATACATTCATATTTTACTTTTAACTTATGTTGAAGAAAAGTTGAATTCGGGATCACAATGACGACAGCCCGACTGAAAGATTCCTTCTTTAACCTTTTAAAGCCTAGCGGTAACTTTACATACCACCAGGTTTAACATTAAAAAATTCTACGTCGTGCCCACATTGCGTTTATGTGTTTTGTACGGATCTCAGAACAAACAGCAACTTTTGCCTTATAAAACATTAAGAGATTGATTTTTATAACCGAAGTGGAGAGTGTTTACAGCGCGGTACGCACTGAGTCCTTATATAAAACAGATACGTACCGTCTTTAGAGGGTTAAAAATTCTACGTGGTGCCCACATTGCGTTTATGTGTTTTGTACGGATCTCAGAACAAACAGCAACTTTTGCCTTATAAAACATTAAGAGACTGGTTTTTATAACCGAAGTGGAGAGTGTTTACAGCGCGGTACGCACTGAGTCCTTATATAAAACAGATACGCTTCGCCTTTAACCTTTTAAAGCCTAGCGGTAACTTTACATACCACCAGGTTTAACATTAAAAAATTCTACGTGGTGCCCACATTGCGTCTATGTGTTTTGTATGGATCTCAGAACAAACAGCAACTTTTGCCTTATAAAACATTAAGAGACTGGTTTTTATAACGGAAGTGGAGAGTGTTTACAGCGCGGTACGCACTGAGTCCTTATATAAAACAGATACGCTTCGTCCTTAAAGGATTCATCAGAATTTAAGCGGGTTTTTTAAATAAACACAAGCAGTGGCTCGAACATGAGAAATTATCCTCAGACAACTAACGATCGTTTTTAGATTTCTGACCTGAGCTTAACTAATCACCAGCCAATATTATTACAACACTTTTAACACTTTATTCACAGGGCTGTAAATTTGCTACTCTTCTTTTGCATCCCGGTTTATAGAAGAGTTGCGTTCCGAGTTTCTTACTGGTCCATATATGGGCACAGTTTGCATAAACCTCACATTCTGCGCCCTGGTTCATCGATAAAAATACTTGCCCACAATATGAAATATACGTTAAGTATATGGCTAAGTGAAACATTTTTCCGAAGTTATGCAACTTTAAGATGTGTGTGAACTGTGCTACCCATAAACTTTGCAACTGTAACACGAACAGCGAGGACAGGGAGGTATGCGAACTGCAAACAACTTTCAAACAGGACATTTACTGGCCACGTTTAGTATATTTTAATATAAATCATGCGTAACAGGGGCCTTAGAAACGGCTCAATGTATGGTATGAGAAAATTTTAAATCCTTTTGTTCGGTCGTAGAAGAAAGGTGGATTTGCCTTGATGGACACATCCGTCAGCCGTGTGTTAAGGCCTTCCGTACAAGATTACTCTAGCATGATTGGTCCTCGGTCAGGAAACAATCGCACGGTGTTCCCAAAAAAATTACATCTCGTATCAAATGCGTAACGTTCGTGGTTCGTTTCTTCATACAGAATACCCTTGCGTATTTGCTACCGCGTGTAGGTAGAAATACCGGCAGCTTTTACTTCCATTCTAGATTTTGTAAGATATTTATAACTCGCTGTAATTAAAATACATTTAAATAAACCACTGAATAGTTCTTCGCGTGTTGGCACATCACGTTCTCGACGTTTCGGTAGGTATAATACGGTCTGTAGAAGTTCTGTGGTAACATAAAGGCAAGAGACTACTTGGAAGAACTAAGAGAAGTTGGGAGGTGACCACAAGATTGGATCTTGAAGAAATTGGATGGGGGAAGTAGACTGGATTGATCTGACTCAGGACAGGGACAGGTGGCGCTGTCTTGTGAATATGATAATGAAACGTAGGGTAAAGTGTGCGCAGTTTCTTCACTATCTGACGAAACATTAGCGTATCCACGAGGATTCTGCTCCTTGGAGTCAGTATCAAGAAATCTGCGTATCGGCAAATTGTGATCTTGTAACCAGGCGGTACATCAGTCTACCCTCAGTCGAGTACAGGATACCGTGAGGACCGCGTGCTTTTACTCAGCCTCTGGATGCGAATGACAGAACACAAGACCACACCCTATCTCATTCGGCGCCGTATACCCACCGCCGTCGAAACAGCGTCGTTAAGCAGCTTACTATTTAATCGACGACGACATACATGCAGATCGCAGTAAACGGTAAAAAGGTAAATCTGTCCCCGTTTACACCACAAAGGCATACAGAAGGAGCAGAGGTACAACTCCACTCATTCTTAACCTCGGCATTAGACGCAGGTGAGTGGTCAACTTCATACATCCGGAAGCTTTAGTCCTGGGGTGAAAAATTCCGGTTCCCATATACGTTTTTTTTATTATTACCAACCACTGCACAAAAAGTTTTTTTCTCCCACATGTTCCGGCCAACAATCGTAGCCATCATCAGGGAGTCACTTTTCACACACGTGCGCAGCGTACAGTATGTCAGTGCATGGTTATGTAATTTACAGCACTGGCCATTTTACTGAACCATACAGCTTATGCGTAAAACAACTACACGGAACATGCATAACATTCAACTCCGATACACACTGAACACGATGTTGGATGGACCGGTTTTGGAGAACAGCAAATCTCGTCCAGAGCCGCGACTCTAATCCCAGATACAGATCTGCAGATTTTACAAACGCGCTTCGGCGAATCACGTTTAGAAAGACACGAAACTGAATACCGCTAATTTACACGCAGAAACAAAAACACGATGGATGTACTGAAGAAACGGATCAGAATTATGTAGTAAAATATTCAGAGGTGGAAATCTAAGGCATTGGGCTTCACGTTCCAGCAATTCTACTGCGACGAGCATATCCAAGGCGTGCGGATTTCCACGGAGAAGCTCCTAAACTCCACGAGAGAGAAGAAGTACTTGTGGCATAAAATATGACGCAACCAGTAACCCCGGCATTTTCACTGCGTGACACGCAGGTCCCCCTTTTTCCTATCTAGCAAGTTGTCTCCGTTCGGTACGTGACCTGGGTGGAAAACTTGGAAACGTGCTGAGTATTGAAGACAGACTTAAGTCTAGATACACATAAGAGGGCCGTAAAAATACGGCGTTATGGCCGAATTATTGGTCATAAAAGTTGACGTGGAATCTTACAAAATTATGCTCCGAGATCCTCAATATTTCTGCAAGAAACCTGTCGCCGGTATGAACTGGTATACGTGAAGAAGAGTGACATGCAGAATGGAATTCGCAGTAAGGTAATACACATTGCTTCTCATTCAAAACAGTGCAGCATCGAAAAACACATCCAGCATCGCTGAATTCCCAGGTACAACCACCGACGTCAACCAGTGTTCTACCTCCTCTGTTATAGTAATTCCTCCCCACGCCACGTAGACACAGTACAGGGCGAAGTAGAGATATAGCTCCACTCATTCTTAAACTCGACGCCAGATGGAGTTGAACGCCCCGCGGCATGGTCAACGTGTATATGGACTATGGTCAAACGCAACTACGTTTTGTTCATTTTTACTGCATCAGACGGAAAAACAATGAAGTACACGCTACAGTCGACAAGAGTACTTTAAAATATTTACATGTGACGTCAATTTGTTAAGTAAGACTACTGACCACTAAAAATACCGCAAAAAAATTTACAGTTCAGTAACAAAAATCAGTCTACAGACAACACGAAACGTGTCGTGTAAGACAACTCTGTCAAATAAACACATAACTTCGAAAAGGTTCAAGACAAATACGGACTGGCGCAAAAAGAAGACACGACACCCAACATTTAATAACGGAAAGCCCGCACATACGGTAATTTCTTCTCGCGAGGTTGGCAACACTTGGCAGCGTTCCGGAAAGGCATAAACAATGCGTCGATGTTGAAGGCAGAAACTTTGAACATTTCAAATAGTCAGGAAATACAAATACTGGCGCAGTAAACTTCAGTTAACACGAAATCGTCGGTCTTTTGGGGTGTTACGCCGCGTATATTGGCAGTAAGTTACCGACGTTTCGGTACAACCCATCAGTCTCAACTTCAAGGGTCAAGCAGCCCAAGAAGATGGGGCCGAAACGCTGTTCCGAAACGTCGATAATTACCTACCAATCTACGCTCTGCGTAACATTTCAGAACAGCGTAGATCTCGATTTACACTGCGGCTGAAGCCTGAAATCACGCATTCAGTTAATACGGTGCCTGTATTGTCAAGGGATTTTGAGTCACTCTGCATATCCGACCAACCAATACAAAGGGAGTATTAGCTATGGAATTAAACGAACATCTTTACGAAATGGGTGTAGTCGTTCGGACAGTACACTGGTTTACATTTCAGAACAGTTGAACGTTAGTAGGAAACAAACAAACAAACAAACAAACAAACAAACAAACAAACAAACAAACAAAACTAGCATGTCAGTGTTTTGCATGACTGAAAACCATTCTGTATTCATCCGTGATTATAAAATAAATTACAAATGCGTGAATATGCAAAGTGATCTTGGAATTTGCACTTGAGTTCAGAACTGCCGAAGGCCCAAGACAGCCGAAACGTGATGCTGGCCACTCACTCCCGTCTCATGCCGAGGCTTTGAAAGAGTGGAGTTACACTTCCACTTCCTCCTACGCCTTCATACGCTGCACAGGAGCTACTTCACCTTCTGCCTTAAGCACGCCAACGCCAACTTTGACGATCTCCCTTACATCTTATTTTTATACCTTTTTGCAGCCTCTTCGGGCAGACAAACAAACCGAAGACTAACAGGCTGTCACATGATCGCCGTCACCATAAACTTTACGGTTCATATCCGTTAAGGCCTGTTGCTCGTGATCGTGAAGATGCTCTTGGTCCTTCCATCTTTGTTTTGGTCTCCCCAGAACATGGCGTCCACTCGGACGGAAAGCCGATAGCGGCAGGCGATGTTCTTCCATTCTTGCCACATGTTTCGCGACCACTTGCCTTCTACTGGATGAGATCTTTACTTGCGCAGAATACTCTTCATCTATGTACGATGCTTCCGATTTGTCATGGATGCTTTTATTTCGTTGTCTGTTCAGCCTGGTTACTTTTAAAGCCTAGCGGTAACTTCACGCACCAACCGGTTTAACATTCAACAATTCTACATGATGCCCACATTGCGTTTATGTGTTTTGTACGGATCTCAGAATAAACAGCAACTTTTGCCTTACAAAATATTAAGAGACTGGTTTTCATAACCGAGGTGGAGAGTGTTTACTGCGCGGTACGCACTGAGTCCTTACATAAAACAGATACGTTTCGTGTGTCCTTACAAATGCACCCGTTCTGCGTCTAATTTCGTTGTTCATCTTTCCCCCAGAATCCAAACTTTGAACCCATGTCATGCAGTTTATTACCTTATCACAACAAGGGTTCCTTGTCAACCAGACCACAGCCTTCAGTTTCTTAACTAGCTGTGGTACTATCAGCTTCTCAACGACATCAATTGGTGAACTTAATTATAAAGTCAAGATTCCTGTTACACCGTACGACGCTCAGCGCAAGTACTTAGCACAAAATAACATGTAACAAATCTGTGGTTACCCTACGTCTTGTTAAGTGGTCCGCAAGAACAGGTTCTATCCGATGGCATCCCACAGGTCAATACAATCGTACGTGTGACTAATGGCACTGTTCAGCAGACCGCTACATTACCCTGAGTGCAACAGAGGCTTACGTTAGCAGTCAAGTGGAATGAGATCACATCACAGTAACTACAACATTTGAAGAGGGGACCGACAGGTTGTCCCTAAACGTCGGTAAGAAATTACCATTCCAGGATGCGTAAAATCCCAAAAGAGTGATCTCATTTACACCGCTGCGGAAGCTTGAAATCACGCGTACCATAGGTATTGTCCGATTTAACATTTAAAAAAATTCGCCATATACTAACACAATATGGTATACTCACTTCCTAAGATCCAAGTAATAAATAACTATTATTTTATTAACCTTTTAAAGCCTGGCGGTAACTTTACGTACCACCAGGTTTAACATTAAAAAATTCTACGTGGTGCCCACATTGCGTTTATGTGTTTTGTACGGATCTCCGAACAAACAGCAACTTTTGCCTTATAAAACATTAAGAGCTTGGTTTTTATAACCGAAGTGGAGAGTGTTTACAGCGCGGTACGCACTGAGTCCTTATATAAAACAGACACGCTTCGTCTTTAAAGGGTTAAACAGAATTAACACATTGGTGCATACAACGGACACGCAGTGTGTTTTGTGTAAGTAGGAAGCGAATTTTTATGTATTCCCATTGCTTGAAATATGTCGGAATTAGAAGTGTCCAAAAGCCAACAGAAACCCGGCTTGGGGAGACTGAATAGCACTAACAACTGTCCCTTTACCGCAGTATTATTTGTAGCACAGAAGAAGCAGGGCAGACTACATCAGCTTCAACAATAAAGTAATGTTTTCCCTGACCACACAATGAAGGCATGCAGGGAAAGCAGCAGTAGAGCTCCACTCATTCTTAAGGTGAGATGGAAAAGTTTGGTTAACTACAAGCCCCAGGAGCTTTACCCCCAGGGAAAGAACGCCGCTACCAAATGGACAAGAAGCTGGGCGCGTCCCAGAGACCGTCTGGACGCTTTTTGAGAAGAGAGAAATATCTTACCCCTACCAGGATTCGAACCCCCAGACCGTCCGGTCCGAAGCCTAGTCGTTACCCCAACTACGTCACCCCAACTGCACTCTGTATCACTCTACCTTCCTTACACTTTTAAAGTCCATTGGTTTATATACGTAGCATCAGGTTGAACATTCTGCCCACACAGTGTATTTATGTGTTTTATACGGTCCTTAGAACAAACAGCGATTATTTCCCTATACAGCGTTAACTGGCTGGTTTTTATAACCGAGACGGAGTGTGTTTACTGCGCGAGACGAACTGAATCTTTAACATTCAACAATTCTACGTTCTGCCCACACTGTGTATTTATGTGTTTTATACGGTCCTTAGAACAAACAGCGATTATTTCCCTATACAGCGTTAACTGGCTGGTTTTTATAACCGAGACGAACTGAATCTTTAACATTCAACAATTCTACGTTCTGCCCACACAGTGTATTTATGTGTTTTATACGGTCCTTAGAACAAACAGCGATTATTTCCCTACACAGCATTAAACGCTGGGCTTTGTAATGAAGAGAAGTGTGTTTACTGCGCGGTACGAACTGAATCTTTAAACACAATTCAGGCTAGGAAGCCTTTTAAAGATTAAAGGGACAAGGGGGTTTAGTGACAGACAAAATTTATTGCAAGCGGTAGAGCAGCAGAGGGTAAGGTGATGGGAAGCAGACGGCTGGCAAATGCAGTACAGGAAAGAAGTGGCGTGAGCGTTTGGGCTGAATTTTAAATTCTACATTCGGAGGGCAGCATTATGACGAAATTTTTGATAGCTTTGGGAGTGCTGAGTTTGGGCGAATAAGTTGTAGTGCATGTTGGGACGCCTGCATCAGGCGCATGCAGTGAAATGTGGGTTTATGTCCGAAAGCAGTACCTGCCCTAGGGCAGCGGTGTTACTCTGATCCCCAGCCCCAAAAAGGACAGGGAATTTGATGATTATCTAAGCAACTATATGCTTCTGAAGACATGCTCTGCAGCAGGCGTGCGCCCAAAATTTTTTATGAGGGGGGGGGGGGCTGAACCTGAGGCTATATATAATTTATGTTTGATTTTAGAAATTATGTTACAAAAATCACGTCCTAAGTACAAAATAACATTGTCTGCAACGGCATTTATATACATACAAATATAACTACATGTTCCATTACACAATCACAGTGTCCTATCTTCTTGTTTTTTTTAATTTTATTAATTTATTTTTCAAAATTTTAATGTACTGGTCATCAGCTTATTTCACTGGCTGATTTCGGCTGAAGGGTAAATCATGCAAAACGTTTGATAACATAACATCTAAAAAATCTGTGTCTTTGAAATTTCGGTGTTGGGGGTTTTGGGAGGAGGCTGCAGCCTGGCAGACCCCCCCCCCTACCCCACCCCCTTGGGTGTGCCACCGCTGTGCACCATGGAGTTACTTCGTTTTGTGGTCTGTCAGTATGCAAAAGACAGTCTGCACGACACCGCACGCCGAAGGAGATATGCCAGTTTTGCAGTGAGTCCTCCAAATATAAAGCTCGTTATTTTGCTGTGTTTTCTGCCTCCAGCAACACAAAGACATTTCCCATTCTCCCTTTGTTGTTTTCTCCTGTACTGTAACTCCGCACCACTTGAGGGAATTCCATCTTTGCTTCCTGACTTACCATTCGCTTCCTTTCGTACTCACCAAGAAGAAAACCAGACAAAGGAGAGACGAAGGACTTATGAGGAAGAAAAGATCTTTTTCTAGCTAAGTGGTTTCAGAATAAAAGACAGCTGTTGGCCTCCAGAAGGCCATAAAGCATTGCAGCGCCCTCACAGACCGTTAATAGCAACAGCAGTCATACAGGCACTGATTGGCTAACACAGCACAACTAATGTTCAAATTGTTGAGACAACACAGCACGACTAATGTTCAAATTGTTGAGACAACACAGCACAACTAATGTTCAAATTGTTGAGACAACACAGCACGACTAATGTTCAAATTGTTTAGACAACACAGCACAACTAATGTTCAAATTGTTTAGACAACACAGCACAACTAATGTTCAAATTGTTGAGACAACACAGCACAACTAATGTTCAAATTGTTGAGACAACACAGCACGACTAATGTTCAAATTGTTGAGACAACACAGCACGATTAATGTTCAAATTGTTTAGAAAACACAGCACGACTAATGTTCAAATTGTTGAGACAACACAGCACGATTAATGTTCAAATTGTTGAGACAACACAGCACAACTAATGTTCAAATTGTTGAGACAACACAGCACAACTAATGTTCAAATTGTTGAGACAACACAGCACGACTAATGTTCAAATTGTTGAGACAACACAGCACAACTAATGTTCAAATTGTTTAGACAACACAGCACGACTAATGTTCAAACTGTTCAGACAACAGAGCACGATTACTGTTGAAATTGTTTAGACAGCACAGCACGACTAATGTTCAAATTGTTTAGACAACACAGCACGACTAATGTTCAAATTTTTCAGACAACACAGCACGACTAATGTTTAAACTGTTCAGACAACACAGCACGACTAATGTTCAAATTGTTTAGACAAAACAACACAACTAATGTTCATACTGTTTAGACAACACAGCACGAATAATGTTCAAATTTACTTTTAAAGTTTTTCACTCCGTGCACCCGCCTTGATCAACATACTCAATTTTGTTGGTGTAATATAAACTACGTTAATATTCAAACTGTTTAGACAATATGTGAGAAACAATCCCATTTTAACCAAATCGGTTACACTGACCACAAAAATGACAACCACAAAACTGTAACACGGAGCTTTTGCTGTTATTCTATGCTTATATTTGCATCAAAGACACTTGAACGTATACACGTACGTACGTACGTACGTACCACTTGAATATCCAGGTCGCCTGAGATACTACACCGTGACAAGTGGTAAATAGTTACACACGTTTCGGTGGGTTGTAATGCCTTTACTTTCAGGGTCTGGCAGACAAGACTTAATATTGCGGGCGAAGTGAATTTCAGATGAACCTGTCCCAGTGCCTGTTCTTACACCACCTGTCGCAATGAACTGGCAGGTATCGTACCGGGTCTCCGCGGTTACAGGCCGGTGAGTAACCGCCTGAGCAATGGGACAGACCAGCAAGGTACGACAATATATATATAAGTTAACACAGTGGTACCAGAACCTGGGGATAAAACAGCGAACACCAAAACCTTCCTTCGGTTGCGATCCTGAGCCAGTTCAATTCAAATGCGGGTTGCGTAACCAACGTCCCTAAAATCGAATTTCATGTTATATTCCCATTTTCTTTTCGATACTCCACGTAAATGGATATTCCTGAAAAAGTTTTCCAGGGTACAAATAAGATACTTCATTTGTCTTCCCCGCCTCGTTTCTATCAACACATCTGACCAAACTTCCGAAAAGCGCCTAAGAATACATTGAGTTAAACCTCCAGAAGTAAATTTGTTACCGTCCACGCCATGCAAGCATATAGGACATTGGTGTCCAGCCGTTTTATGGCAAAGGGCAACACCTGTCACTGTGGGCAGGTTCGAGGGCCGCACGTGGAAAAATTGCCACTAAGTAGTACAGGCCTACCTGACCACCTAAATCATAGTGTAATTTTTACAGATAATATTTGTTATAATTTATAAATTGGCCGCGAGCCGCATCATACAACCTGACGGGCCACGGATTGGAGACCCACGATTTATATAGTTCGATTCACTAACCTCGGCGGTAGATGGAGTGATCAGTATCACGCCCCGGCTGTTTTAGCCCCGGGGGAAAAGACCGGCGGTAGCCACTGAAAATGAAGTTGTTTGGGCCCCAAAGACGGTCTGGGCACTTCAAACGTCAGAAAAAAATCTATTGTCCCTGCCAGGAATCGAACCACGATATCTCGGATGTGCAGCCTGCAGCTTATTCGCTGTACTAAGCACGACATACCTGCTCCACAATTAACTGTTACAAATTACAATGTGCAATTATTATTTTCAGTTCAGAACCTTCACGAACACGTCTCAGAATTCACACAGTTTTACAACACAGCAACAAGCGCGTGACAGAAATCGCATTCCCGTGGACAGCAAGCAATGCTTTTACCTGACTTGTACCCTGCAGCGTTTTGAAGCAAAAATCAACACACAGTATCTACACTCTACACTACCATATCTGCGGCTGTTTTAGACTCGTCAGCACATGCTTGCCAATGGAAAATGTTTGGGCAAACGGAATAAAATAACACAGCACACGAAACGTCCAATACGTACACTGAGAGCTGTACAAACAAGATGATTTAATTAATATTACTTTGCTTTATTTCAGTTCTTGCAGCTCCTTGGGCTGCTCCAACGTTGTGTCAACTGTAACCCTTCAAAACCGAGTAGTTACTTTATGTATCCCCCGGTTTAACATTCAAAAATTACACTTCCTGCCTGCAGACAGTTTTATATGGTTCTCAGAACCAAATTCAGTTATCTCTCTACACAATATTAACCCTTTAAAGACGAAGCGTATCTGTTTTATATAAGGACTCAGTGCGTACCGCGTTGTAAACACTCTCCACTTCGGTTATAAAAACCCATCTCTTAATGTTTTATAAGGCAAAAGTTGCTGTTTGTTCTGAGATCCGTACAAAACACATAAACGCAATGTGGGCACCACGTAGAATTTTTTAATGTTAAACCTGGTGGAACGTAAAGTTACCGCTAGGCTTTAAAAAGTTAAGTGACTCGTTTTTATAACCCAGACGTAAGATGTTTACTGCGCGGTACGAGCTGAATCTTTAAACGTAACTCAGGTCCATCTCAGATCTTTAAGGGTAAAAGCTGCTGGAGAAACTTATACGACTGAGAATATTTATCCACGTTTGCGCCTTCTATACAATTTACAAGGTGGCATGAATCAGGTCAAAACCGATATTCAATCCGACGTCATGTGCGTTCCGGCGATGTACGTGGTTTACTGACGCGATAATAGGGGGCAACACTGTTCCTCAGTGTGTAACGGGAGGGCCTATAAAACTCTTTGACGTAACCCCATAACACTCGATGAGAATAACACAGTGTATGTTATCAAGCCACCCAATCAAATTCATCGATCCGGAATGTTTCAAAATGCAAATATGTCGGAACAACACTAACAGATGCAAAATATGAAGTTCGGTATTAACCCTTTAAAGACGAATCGTATGTGTTTTATATAAGGACTCAGTGCGTACCGCGCTGTAAACACTCTCCACTTCGGTTATAAAAACCAGTCTCTTAATGTTTTATAAGGCAAAAGTTGCTGTTTGTTCTGAGATCCGTACAAAACACATAAACGCAATGTGGGCACCACGTAGAATTTTTTAATGTTAAACCTGGTGGTACGTAAAGTTACCGCTAGGCTTTAAAAGGTTAAATTAAGACTTTTAACAGATGTTAAAAACGCGCTTCTTATTACTAAGGTCGAAGTCTGTTACCATTGCCGTCTGCTTTCTGTGCGGGATACTAGGAGAGTAAAGGAGGATTTGAATAAGTTTGTTTTAACACATGAATAGTTAACTGAATGCTCTCTCTCTCTGAAACTTTCAAGCAAATTACTTTGGAGGAAAGATATTCCAGTTTTCTGCGATAAGCCACCACGTCGACTGGTAGTCAGACGTTTCACAGGAGTTCGTTGCTTCTGTTTTCAGGGTTGAGTGTACGTAATTTCAGGTTTCCGCTGCGATGCAGATGAAATCTGCGCCTTTCTTGGATATAACGCAGCGCTGAGTGGCAGTCCTGTACCGACGTTTCGGGACAAACTATCGGTCCCATCTTCAGGGACCAGGAAGTCCAAGAAGAAAGAAGGCTTTGTTCTTGGATTTCTTGACTCTTGAAGATGGGACCGATACATTGTCCCGAAACGTCGGTACAGGACTGCCACTCAGCGCTGCGTTATATCGCAGAATAGTATAAATCAGGGTCTGAGTAGATCACGCTTCATGGACTGCTCAGATACTGGGGGCACTAAATACCTACTTAACGTCAGAAAATATTTACCAGTCTACAAGGTGTCACATCCAACAGACCGGAATCTCCATCAGCATAGCCACTGCGGCGCCTTTTAAGATATTTCTGGGACGAAGGCAAATATAAATTTGGAATCCCTACCTATGTACAAAATCCTCAGTTCCTTGAAGGAAATCAGTCACGACCAAGCAAGAAAATAAAAATTGGTCGTTGCCTGATTGCCTTCACGGAATTGAGGATTTTTGTACATTGCGTGCGTACGCCAACGGGGATAACCAAGATTAAATTTACAAATAAACCCCTATCTATGCCAGTTCCGAACTCATAATGTAGAAAACGCAGTGTAAGCATTTAGACCAGAACATTTTTGACACAAAATCTGAAACACAAACTGTCTTTTCGGGGCTCCTTGAATTCTTTGATGGTGGCTGTTGTGGATACACATGACACGCGATTGTTTCAGCAAATCAGATTAAACGCTGCCATTTCCCCAGTGAAGTCGTAATTTCTGCACATATCTGGTTCTACTGCGTCATTTATTCGCCTCATTTTCGATTATGTCGAAGTCTCAAAATCCAGACTGTCGGAGACAAAACTAACTTGATTCCAGGGGTGCACGCTCCGTACCTAGGCAACGCGCAAGCTACGCTTGATACAGACATCCTGTACGTGCAAACAGCTTGTTTACTGTCGTGGAATAATTCAGTTTTGTTTTCCAAGAACTGCCATCTGTGAAGCATTAATGACTTCTGTTTTATACATATATCCATATATACATATATATAAATGTAAAATTAGTCTCCGCAGGCAGTGTTTGTCGGTTTATCAGCCTCTCATTTGTCTGTTCGCTCTTATCTTGCACAGCTGCTACGAGTTAAGAAGAGATTTAGACCAGCGGTTCTCAAACACATTCACTGCCGTACTCCTGGATTAACCCTTTAAAGACGAAGCGTATCTGTTTTATATAAGGACTCAGTGCGTACCGCGCTGTGAACACTCTCCACTTCGGTTATAAAAACCAGTCTCTTAATGCTTTATGAGGCAAAAGTTGCTGTTTGTTCTGAGATCCGTACAAAACACATAAACGCAATGTGGACACCACGTAGAATTTTTTAGTTAAACCTGGTGGTACGTAAAGTTACCGCTAGGCTTTAAAAGGTTAAATTTAACAATTTCAATGCACCACCAACATTTTCCTTGTATTTAAATAAAGGAGCTGAAGTCAGAAAGATCGGTTGTCAACAGGAATGAGTCATACAATGTTGCCAGCAATGCTGCGTATTAGCAAATATACGTCGCTGACGTTTTATTTATTTTTAAAACATTTAACCACTTTTATATTTCGATCTTTTTATTAACGCCGCGTACCGCAGTTAGAGGAACCACGAAGACGGTGGAAATAGACGGCACTGGAGATGAACAGAGAGAATTGAGCAATTGTGGAATGATACTGAGAGGAAAAAATCGAAGAACTGGGAAAAAAACTGCCCTAGTGCCACTCTGTCCACCACACGGAGTGGCTCGGTGTTGAATCGGGATCCCCTCGGCGTCAAGCCGGCGATTATCCGTCGCAACCATGGCACGACCCCCACAGATTATTCGTCGCAACCATGGCACGACCCCCACAGATTATTCGTCGCAACCATGGCACGACCCCCACAGATTATCCGTCGCAACCATGGCACGAACCCCACAGATTATCCGTCGCAACCATGGCACGACCCCCACAGATTATTCGTCGCAACCATGGCACGACCCCCACAGATTATCCGTCGCAACCATGGCACGACCACCACAGATTATCCGTCGCAACCATGACACGACCCCCACCGATTATCCGTCGCAACCATGACACGACCCCCACAGATTATTCGTCGCAACCATGGCACGACCCCCACCGATTATCCGTCGCAACCATGACACGACCCCCACCGATTATCCGTCGCAACCATGACACGACCCCCACAGATTATCCGTCGCAACCATGACACGACCCCCACCGATTATCCGTCCCAACCATGACACGACCCCCACAGATTATCCGTCGGAACCACGACACGGCCACGTGGTTTGGTTTCGGTATCGGCAGGTACTGTATATTATTTAGAATAGAACCATTTTTTTTACGAAACGTGCAATTACAAAATGCAGCTGGTCCTGCAATGAAGATGCCCTGGGTGCAATGCGTAAGAGGTGGAGAATGGGGTGCACGTTATTCTACAGTAACGTGTGTAAAGCGAAACCAAAATATAATCGAAGCGTATGATTCTAAAGCATAGCTGAAAATACAAAAACTGCTTTACTTTTCTCTTACAAAACCACAGACAAACAAACCTTACCGCAAAATCTCGAAATCCACGTTACGTTCTTCCTTTAGGCAGTAACAAACTACGCACGTTTATAAGAAGAAGTGCGTGGAATTTGTCGTAAAACTGACAGAAAAAAACAAGTCGGCAGGGCGACTAACGTTCAGTGTGCTTCATAAACCGATTTGTTCTACGTAAAATTTGGTAAGGAGTAATCAGCGTAGACTTAACACAGAGAGGCTAACGAAATAAAACAGTACGTAACAAAGTGCCTGAGAAGAATACCAGCCAACCCAGAACAGGCTTAAACCGCCATCTACATATGTAAGAATCTGAGGAGAAATTCTGTCGTTATTCTGTCTCCATCCACAGAACAAAACCCACAGTTACGGACAGGTGCGCCAGGTGACAATGATAACTATATTTTTAAATAACAATACATGTTAATACGATTAATTTATTCACGTAGCAAAGCCTATAAAATTACCTGTTCAATAAATATATATTCGTATAACAATATATTAATTTAGAAGTACGAAAACACAAAAGCAGAGGGGGCTGCCGCCCATAATGTCAGGAATATTCTGTCAAGAGTGCAGCCTCGACTTTTCCCGATAAAAGTTACCTCTTGATAGAGCAAAATCGTTTATTCTATTGAGCTGACTACAGAACTTTTCAAGCTAAACGCGTGCATATTCAGAGAAAACTGTAATTTCGGTGTACATCCCGAGGGCTATAACGTATAAGAAAGGATCAGTGAGAGCACCATCTGCGGAAATCATAGTCAGAGACGATAAATGTCGAATTTTCTCACTGAAATTTCAAAGGGCGTTTGTACTAGCGTTTTAGTAAAGACAGAACGTTCCATAAGAAAGTTCTCTGCTGTCTGCGACAAAATCTTCAAGGATCTAAGCGCTTTGTCGCTGTAAACTGAGGTTCAAATCAAGAGGTTTGTAAGTTAAATGTCTGATTTTGTCCGCTCAGTACACCCGCACAACTGATACATATTACTACGCGTTCCAGTCACACACAGCAGTTATTCAGAGCATCCTTTCACTTACGTATAATCACTACGTGTTTCGGAACCATCTACCATACTCACCCGGGCGTGATGTTAACCACCCACCCCTATATAGCGCCGAGGTTAAAGAAAGAGTAGAGCTATAGCTTTACTACACGTCTGGGCTTTCATGACAGGTTATTGGGTAAACTTTAGCTTTTACTTTATCTACCAACATCAGGAGAGATAGCATTTTAACACAAACTGCTCTAAATGAAATGTATTGTAGCCACTATTAAAATAAGGATGATTACAGCATTACAATATTAAAATTGGAAATTGATATTCGCTACAATAATAAACTGCGTTTGAACGTCTTCTCCATATTTATCCGCCTATGTTATGTTATGCCCCCTAGTATAAACACTACAAGCACGGTTTAACATCTTAAAGACGAAGCGTATCTGTTTTATATAAGGACTCAGTGCGTACCGCGCTGTAAACACTCTCCACTTCGGTTATAAAAACCAATCTCTTAATGTTTTAAAAGGCAAAAGTTGCTGTTTGTTCTGAGATCCGTACAAAACACATAAACGCAATGTGGGCACCACGTAGAATTTTTGAATGTTAAAACTGGTCGTACGTAAAGTTACCGCTACGCTTTAAAAGGTTAATAAGCAATCCACAAGACTACATTGCAATTAGCGTGATTGTAAAACTATGTAAGGTAAATGTAAAGGTAAAGGTCAACAGAGAACAGGCCATGAAGGTACAGAGCGGGAACAGAGGTATAACTCTACTCTTTCTTTAAGCTCGGCGCTAGATGGGGGGTGGGTGGTTAACGCAACGCCCCGACCGCTTAACCCCCAGGAATGACGCGGTACCAGTTTTACAGGAGGCTGGGTGGGCCCCAGGGCCGGTCTGGACGAGTGCGGAAAATCTGGTCCCCACCGGGATTCGATCTCCAAAACAGTAGTTAACAGTGGGGTTATAAATTTATCAACGCATCTTTACGCCACAACAAAAGCATGTAAATAACAAACCGTACGGCAAACAAACCTTTCACGTATTTCAGACCATATATTTATCAATATATTTATATTTATTAATATAATTTGTGCCTAATGACGACGTACACTAAAAGATCAATTTGTAATGACATCAATACATAACACTAATGTGCGAAGTTAAAGTCAACCTATTTCTCACCTGCAACGCGATGAAATAGACTCTTTTTCTGTTAAAAACTGATGTCTTTCAAACAAATCACAACACTCAACCGAAAAATGCACTGTTATTATTTTTTGGGTTATTATAGAGTACAATCACTGTAAGCTAGTCCAACATGTTTCGATCCCCTCCTGGGATCATCATCAGGGACTCCTGTGAGAGTGTAATTCCACAAAAACTAACAATATAAGCACATTTTATATTTTTAGCACGTACTTACATCGATAGTTTTGTTTGTATAATTATACTCTCACAAGAGTCCCTGATGATGATTCCAGGGGGGCGGGGGTCGAAACATGTTGGTCTAGCTTACAGTGATTGTAATACATAATATCGCAAAAAACAATAAGAGTGCATTTGCCGGTTGAGTGTTGTGTGTCTGACTAGTGACAACACACGATATGAATAACATAAAATGGCAGACTTGTGTTTACAGTACTCGCATATAAAGCAGACGGTCTGAGTAAACCAATAAACGTCTGGCAGTTTCAGGTCAAAGATTCGACACGACATGCAACTTGGTACGTAAAGCGTCGTTATGCTATTACCTGGTTACAGAAATGGTACGAAATCTGATACGGCATGATGCAAAGATTTCTACAGCTATACATCAATAATGAGATGGTGACCGAGACTGCTAGGGCACTAAATCAATAATGAGATAATGGTCAGGACTCGTACGGCTACTAATCAATAATGACACGATCCCGCAGTTTGTTACAACGGTAAATCAATAATGAGATACAATGCGGTCGAGAGTGTTCTGACAGTACACAAATAACGAGACGTGAAGGGCGGGGTAATCACGGTGGTGCATCAACAATGAGACATAATGGAACGAGTACCGCTGCGGCAATTAACAATGGGACAACAGCACTAACATCTTTATGGCAAAACACTGACAATAACACAAAAAGACCGAAGAATTGTCACGTGAATAGATCAATAGGCAACGATGTAAGGTTATTCCGACAATGGATCAATAATGGTACATCATGGCGCTGTGGTTATATGGTTCTTATAACAAATAACGAATAATGCGACACTGGCGTGTACACCGTTATACAAATCGCCAGTGAAATCATGTACATTAACCTGTATGCCTTCAGACAGCACTTCATTCTAAAGTGTAAGAGTAGTTTTGACACTTTATTCTCTAAGCTATAGAGACAACATGCCCTCAATTGTCAGCTTTTCAAGAGCAAATAACCTCTTTCCGTTGTTTAGACCAAGTCAGAATTCCCCAAGTCCCTACGCATTCGCATCAATTTTAAAGCTGCGAATGTTGAACAAACGGTTCGGTGCATTTTCTCACTTCCTCAAATGTAATTAAACGCGTTCACAACTGCGGAATTATCTCCAACATGCCTCACTCTGCTCCGGCTGCGAGAATTCTGAGAGGAAACCTATTTCAGAAACTAGACAAGCAGATTTACTACGACGCCACTCCTACACCAACCTTATCTCGCTCAAGACATACAGAAATAAAAAGTCTAACATCGTTTCTTTCAACTCCTTAACAATTTTTCCTCACCCTGATAACAATCCATGCAGTTACCATGCATTAAATATTACTAGATTTATTGAAGTTTAAAACACGTAATTACTGCTGTTGCCTCAATGTATGAAATCTTAAGAACGTCTCGTTATCTACAAACTGTTTGCTCTTTCAAGCCGAAACACGTATGAAAGTATATTTTGTGATAATACATTTAAATATTTATCATCCGTAATTGCATTTTGCTGGAATTATAACAATCTACATATTTGGTGGCATTATTTGATTACATCGGAGTACACGGTAACAAAAATTACTAAACTGAATTATAAATTGGCTCCATATCTTAACATAGGCAAACTCTGTAATCAACGGCACCAGTCGATGTCACACACTCAGTGCCAAGAGTGGCACCGGTGTCAATGGCTCGCCATCCCAGACACAAAGAGACCAAAACTGCACCACAGAAAGCAGAGACAGGCTCGTGACATAATCGGTCGGACTGAGACCTGTACGTCAGGTATACTCACATAGTTCAGAGCGAGGTCCGGGTGGTTGGTTTGGATGCCGTCGTCCAGGATGGACACCACGACGCCCTTCCCCGTGTAGCCCTTCTGCCAAGCCGGCGCCACATTCATGTCAAAGCCGTCCTTGGCGCCGCCATTCTGTAACATCACACCACAATTTAGGTCAGCTCCGTACCGTAATAATTCATCATTCGACGTGTTAGAAAAAAGTCAAACCGAATGCCCGGAAACCTACATTCGACGCAGTAATATACTGCGTCCCGTCATTCTATTCGAATTACATCTTCAGACAGTAATTTCAGGTTTCCGCCGACATGCATATGAGGACCTGTTCTTCTGCGATATTACACAGCCCAGAGTGGTAATTATGTAGCGACGTTTCGGAACAACCTATCGTTCCCATCGTCAAGGGTCAAGAAGACCCTTGACGATGGGAACGATAGGTTGTTCCGAAACGTCGCAACATAATTACCATTCAACTCTGCGTAATACCCCATAAAAGCGCAGATTTGACCTTAAGATTGTGTTTCTCAAATGTTGGGACGCATCCCTTTGGTGATTTTGAGATCCGGTGCCAGGATGTATCATAACACATTCACGCATGTTCTAATTTTACGTTCTTAGACACATGTAGATCATGGGAGAAAAAAACCATAGTCGACTAATCACAGCAATTACATCCCTAATACATTATGCCTTGAATTTATTCGTAAACATACTGCTGGTCTTAAAGGGACAAATTAACACTTATTATAAGATTTACGTTATTTTTAAGACAATCTCTCATGCGTGTTTTAGGCGACACAGAGACTCAATATAACAGTATCTATAGCAGCACCACGTGTAATGGAATCACGTACTATACTAATCCTATACCGCCTCAGCAAGATGCTACAAAGGCAGATTAATCTGATATTCGTAGAATTCCTGTATAGCAGGATTAATTATACAAAGTCTCCAGCTTCAGGAGCAGGTAACGTTAGCGAGCCTAGGCTGACGTCACAAATCGGCAGAGTGCGCGAAGTCGTGTGCGCGTAGATCAGTGTGTTTCTGCAGTCAGAGCAGTGGAGGCGTCAGTATTCGCCTGCTTACGTAGCAGCTGCAGTCATGTGACTGTGGTAGGAGGGTCGTAAGGTTTGTGAGACTCGCGCTGAAGGTTTTCAGGAAAAATAACGAGGACTTTGTGGATGTAATCCTCCTATACACATCTGTCACACGCAAGTCCATTCGTCTCTGCAGTACATTTAGTGAGTTACACTCGGCTGCATTCCAAGGGACTCGATTGTGTGCTCATACCCTAAGTTGATTGAAATCGAGACCCTTAGCTTCACTTGATTCGATTACAGCAGTGTTTCTGGTGTAGGTGGGAATTTTATGCAAATGAAATGGATGTACCTTAGCAGTATCTCGGTTGAGTCAAGACTCTTTTCAACAAGCGTGCCAGTAGCCTAATTCTCGCAGGCCAATCATACTTTACAGAATCTTACTTGAGTCAGATTAGATTTCATCAGTGTGCTAACAGCCCAATGCTCGCAGGGTAATAACACTTTGCAGAATCTCGAGTCAGACTAGATTCGACCAGTCTGCCAACAGCCTAAAGCACGTAAGGTGAACATACTTCGCAGAATCTTACTTGAGTCAGACTAGATTCGACCAGTGTGCCAACAGCCTAGAGCACGTAAGTTGAACATACTTCACAGAATCTTACTTGAGTCAGACTAGATTCGACCAGTGTGCCAACAGCCTAGAGCACGTAAGGTGAACATACTTCGCAGAATCTTACTTGAGTCAGACTAGATTCGACCAGTGTGCCAACAGCCTAGAGCACGTAAGGTGAACATACTTCGCAGAATCTTACTTGAGTCAGACTAGATTCGACCAGTGTGCCAACAGCCTAGAGCACGTAAGGTGAACATACTTCGCAGAATCTTACTTGAGTCAGACTAGATTCGACCAGTGTGCCAACAGCCTAGAGCACGTAAGGTGAACATACTTCGCAGAATCTTACTTGAGTCAGACTAGATTCGACCAGTGTGCCAACAGCCTAGAGCACGTAAGGTGAACATACTTCGCAGAATCTTACTTGAGTCAGACTAGATTCGACCAGTGTGCCAACAGCCTAGAGCACGTAAGGTGAACATACTTCGCAGAATCTTACTTGAGTCAGACTAGATTCGACCAGTGTGCCAACAGCCTAGAGCACGTAAGGTGAACATACT
The DNA here is from genome assembly GCA_013340265.1 of Coptotermes formosanus. Taxonomy (NCBI): domain Eukaryota; kingdom Metazoa; phylum Arthropoda; class Insecta; order Blattodea; family Rhinotermitidae; genus Coptotermes; species Coptotermes formosanus. The sequence continues at coordinate 283,271 of BLKM01008640.1, read as the reverse complement.
TCGCAGAATCTTACTTGAGTCAGACTAGATTCGACCAGTGTGCCAACAGCCTAGAGCACGTAAGGTGAACATACTTCGCAGAATCTTACTTGAGTCAGACTAGATTCGACCAGTGTGCCAACAGCCTAGAGCACGTAAGGTGAACATACTTCGCAGAATCTTACTTGAGTCAGACTAGATTCGACCAGTGTGCCAACAGCCTAGAGCACGTAAGGTGAACATACTTCGCAGAATCTTACTTGAGTCAGACTAGATTCGACCAGTGTGCCAACAGCCTAGAGCACGTAAGGTGAACATACTTCGCAGAATCTTACTTGAGTCAGACTAGATTCGACCAGTGTGCCAACAGCCTAGAGCACGTAAGGTGAACATGCTTCGCAGAATCTTACTTGAGTCAGACTAGATTCGACCAGTGTGCCAACAGCCTAGAGCACGTAAGGTGAACATACTTCGCAGAATCTTACCTGAGTCAGACTAGATTCGACCAGTGTGCCAACGGCCCAATGCTCGCAGGCTAATCACAATGTAGAGGACTCATGTACAAATTCACCACGTTTCCATTATGTTTAAAATGTCAAAATATATAACAGATAGCTGCATATACACAATGCGAATCAAAGTGCCTTTTCAACACACAATGACATACACGATAATTGAACATCTGACTGATTCAATAAAGGCAACCGCGACAAAATATTAGGACACAATAGCGGGGTGTCGGTGCTCTTTTAAAACTGGTGATAGACAAACCGATTTATATCAATGCCTACAGTACGCAATGGCAGGATACAAAGCACAAAACAACATGCAGCTATATCTGGCGAATATTTATTTAAAACTTACTTGTTCGTTCTTTGAAATGGTGTTTACTTATACGTCGAACTTTTAATGCTGCCCTTTGGTTTTGATTATATTCCCAGAGCACAGACCAAAAACTGCACACTGCATGAACAATGACTAAAGGTTTCGCTTTTAAATGTATCAGCTCCATAAATAGGCCAACTCTTTACAAAACCTCTAAAAATTTAAGGTATGCTATTAAACCTTTAAAGACGAAGCGTATCTGTTTTATATAAGGATTCAGTGCGTACCGCGCTGTAAACACTCTCCACTTCGGTTATAAAAACCAATCTCTTAATGTTTTATAAGGCAAAAGTTGCTGTTTGTTCTGAGATCCGTACAAAACACATAAACGCAATGTGGGCACCACGCAGAATTTTTTAATGTTAAACCTCGTGGTATATAAAGTTACCGCTAGGCTTTAAAAGGTTAACAAATGAACTTTTAATTTTTATGTTATTGACACCGTGCATATTCTTATTACTAATACATTAGCCAACCTATGCACTTAATAAAATACATTCAGAAGTACAAAATTCCTACAAACTCCTACACGTTTCGGCACCGAGGTGCCATCATTAGGGAGTTATTCTGAACAAATAAATACAAGGCCAGTACGCTTAATTAGGTGTTATACCGACATATTTTGTTAAACCCTATAGTTGCGTGCTGGTCTTACATTCCTTTGTTAGAATAACTTTCTGATCATGGCACCTCGGTGCCGAAACACGTAGGAGTTTATAGGAGTTTTATACTTCTGAATGTATTTTGTTACGTGTGTAAGTAGGTTAACCCTTTAAAGACGAAGCGTATCTGTTTTATATAAGGACTCAGTGCGTACCGCGCAGTAAACACTCTCCACTTCGGTTATAAAAACCAGTCTCTTAATGTTTGATAAGGCAAAAGTTGCTGTTTGTTCTGAGATCCGTACAAAACACATAAACGCAATGTGGGCACCACGTAGAATTTTTTAATGTTAAACCTGGTGGTACGTAAAGTTACCGCTAGGCTTCAAAAGGTTAATGTATTAATTAGATTAACTTTTAATTCGGGGTGTCCCATTTTCTTAAACCCTGGACCACGCGACCACAAGTCCGTAACTCCCGAGGTCGTACAATTGTTTTTGTTGATAATAACTGTGGAACAGAGCGTGTTAGCTCTTAAAAAATATGAATTTTATTAGCAATGCAAAAGTGGCCCCCAAAACTTTTAATCAACTTTATTCGTGTAGGCGTGCACAGTGGTACACCTGGTGCCAGTCGAATGATCAAGTTTGCCAACGAGAATAGCAGCACTTACATTCAAATTTTTTTTTATTACGATATCAGGCGAGATGTACCCCGAAGTCTCGCGATCCGCAACGTGTATACCTTGGCTGCAGCTGATATAAATTAACACTAACCCCAGTGATGGGCCTCTCCCCGACAATCGCAACAGTCAACTGGTAAAGGCATTACCCGTGTTTGGTAGAACACAAAGTTTCCAGGCAGTAAGCCTCCTGTTCATTTCATTTTATAAATCATTTCTCTAATAACTATTTTAATATTATCCTTCCACATCAGCTCAGACCTTCCAACTGGTTCCTTCGGATCAGATTTTCACGCTAACACTTCACATCTGTGTGTGCAGGAGTAAATTTGTACACTTATCTTAAGAGTGTCATGGTGAAAGAAACCAACAGAAACACGTGGGTTGCAAAGGGTAAACAAATTGTAAGAGCTACTGGTTTACATCCTACAAACTTCGCCGTTAAGTACCATACCACATAGACAAACAAAACGCGTTAATGTTGAGCGAGGCAAATGAACAAATAGTGTAGAATTACAACAAACAAACAAACAAACAAACACACGGTTATAACTTTACCTCTTAACGAGTTGTAAAAAATGCATACAATCCCTTCTAAACGAATTATTCTTGTTCAGTTTATTTCAGCGTTATTCCCGTGCACACAGCTAAGCTGATTTCGGCAGACACCTACCTACCACTGGGCAGGAACGATGCGCAGCCAATTCTATTTGTCTGGCGTTGCTCTAGGCCTTGCCCTGGCCGTGTTTCTCAATTATGTTAAGTGTTTAAATTACACGTGATGCAGTCCAGTACACTCGCTGCCTTAGACACGCGCGTAACAAAAATAAGCCCTCCCCACTCGAGACGCACCAACATCACGTACAAGAATCTGAACTAACAATTCTTCTATAATCCACGGCAACTCCATCACATTGATAAAGCTAAAGGTAAAGGTAAAGCAAACCTGTACAGGCCTGGATAGGCCCTGAGGGTTCCGGGAGGTTGAAGCTTCCAAATTTCAAGAAAATTGGCGCATGAAGGTGGTAAGGTTGTCAGCCATACCCACCGGCCGCCTTGACCGCCCAGGAAATATTCCTGGTACTCATTTCTGTTAGAGGCTGAGTCGACCCCTGGGCCATAGTGCGGCCGGAAGGATTAAGCCAATCAAAAATGACGCCATCGGAAATCGAACCCGCGACCTTCCGGCTTGTAGTGTAGTGTGTCAATGAAGTACGTCACAGCGTACCCCTCTGGGCACACCCATTCTACCCAGCGGTTACCTAAGACCCTTCCCATGTCAAAAACGCCGGATCGTGAACCTGACCACTCGCCACAGCTAAACATAAGTGGAACTATACCTCCACCTCGCCATACGTCTTCATTGTATGGTGCTTAGTTAAGCTCAGAGACAACATTACCTTTAAACTGTATCTTTGAATTCGGAGAAATTAAACTACGAAACAAAAAATATAAAATGTCTCCGTGTATTTGCAAAAGCGATGTCCAAGAACTCTCCCATGGTTTATGCACCCCAGATGTTCGTTTCCATACTCAGAACACCTCTCCGTTGTCACTGTCCTGAGTCAGATTAATCCAGACCACACCCCGACATCTATGTAAACTGTGATATTATGTCTCCAAAGTGTTCGCTTCTCCTCTAAGATCCGCTCACATTTATCTCTGCCTTGTCTACAAGCTCCGCCCATAACGTCCTGGTACAGCTGACCACCCTAACAGTTATAATATCTGGTACAAAACATGGCGCTTACAGTTACATAATTTGCCCCAGCCACTTTTTGCAGAATTTCAAGTATTAACCAAGCAACATAAAAAAGTTTCACACGTGACCAACATTTTTAAAATTCCTCACACAATGACTACCACTTTGGTGCCCTAGCTAACACACAAAATTTAACCCTTTAAAGACGAAGCGTATCTGTTTTATATAAGGACTCAGTGCGTACCGCGCTGTAAACACTCTCCACCTCGGTTATAAAAACCAGTCTCTTAATGTTTTATAAGGCAAAAGTTGCTGTTTGTTCTGAGATCAGTACAAAACACATAAACGCAATGTGGGCACCACGTAGAATTTTTTAATGTTAAACCTGGTGGTACGTAAAGTTACCGCTAGGCTTTAAAAGGTTAATATTTCAATTTTCTAGCCCATCATTCCTAATCTGTAACGAATGAAGGCTTGGGCAGAATACCTACCTTACATAATGCCATGTGTGATTGAGTCAGTGACATTCTAGTTGCTACGGTTACGGGTTTTACGTGGTTACCAGGATGCCATTGTTGTGGGGTTTCCACAAACAACAAACGACAATTTGGTAATATAAAAATGGAAGAAATTTCTTTATCATCCGACCAGCCATCAGATCACCACGGACTCTGAACCACGGAATTAAACACAAGCAAAAGACACTGGCCACCTGCCGCAGCAAAACCTCGTGTGCCGTGTCACATGAGATACAGCAGCAGTGAGTTCCGGCCCCAGCACTGACACACGACACATGTGGTGGTCACATGACAGCATTCTGAAGCAAAAGAGCTTCACTACAACGCAGCAGTATCAAAATGACACGCAGGCTTATGTAAATAGGCACAATTTTGTCTCTACACACGCCAGGAAGGCATATGTGGTAGCGGAAGTAGAGCTCCAATCATTTTAAACTCGAAGAATTTGCTTCCGTTAAACAGGTCTTTCTCTGAATTAGTAACCAGTTAAAGAGGTCTAATTTCAAAGGTCAGCCTCTCCATGACACTGGCATAAAACAACGGGATAAAGGGGTATAGATAATTCATGAAGAGTTTTTAAAGAGTAACACGGTGGAGGGTCGTTGATAGCGTGTGCTATCCAAAATTTATGAAAAAAACGGGGCTGATTTTAACACAATATACGGACGAGAAAACTACGTGAAGAAATATGAGAGAATTTATAGAATGTGGTAAATGAAAAGTGATTTCGGCCATAAAAATAAATTTAAATACACAGCGTAATGATAGCAAGGCAGAGGGAAAGAAAAAAGACTTGTACTATCATCGTGTTATAAATGGGAAGTTTTCGATGTCACTTAGTGTACTGAAGTCGCCTTGTTACTCCGACTGTTCTTTAAGCATTATCGACAAAATAAAAGAACAAACATTACGGCCATATTCTGCATCTTAACATAATTACCAACGGGTGGAATAATACTTCACAAACTTTATGAAAATGGACGTTGTTTCAGCTGATGTCTGCATTTTTATGTCTCCCACACAACTTCCCAACCCACCCTTCTTACTGCAAAAACCCCTAGAAGTGTTCTTGATGCGAAATAACTTTTTTTTTGTTGTGTAGACATTCTCAAGAAGACGCAAACTTCAACTGTTATCGACTAAAATAGAATACTTTTTTTCCTTCTCGTTCCCAAGAACAAAAACGTTTTTATAGAGGAAATGGAGGAAAGCGTACGTACAGCTACGAAATATAAATAACGTGAACATCTGAAAGTGGCTTATAACAAATTACATCAGTCCAAAAGTATTAAAAACTTTGAAAGGAATTTCCAGATAAAGGTTAAGACTTGAAAGGGAAGCAAATGGGAACATGGTCTGCGTTGGAATGCGACCTAATTTGCAGTACCGCTTAAAGAGGATGTGCCACTAGGAGTATCGACTCAGATGCTGGGCTGTCGATAGAACGAAGTTCGACCCTCACACCAACGTCACCTGTTCAAATGGAATAATGATGTCACACCACCGTAGATAACCCCAGCATTTAACGCCGCCACTAACTCTCAGATCCGAGTGTAAAGAGTTACACTCACAAGTGTGGGACTGCGTTATGACACAGGCAGTAACATTTCACGTCAACAATGACAACACTAACCTAATGTGAACGTTACGTCCAACGCAGAAAGTTGACGAATACGTGCACTTTACGGAACTCATTTTGCACTAATATAGTCACTTAGCGGGCCCAAATGAGAAAGTTTAGAGCAGCTTAGAAATACAAATGAGCGAATAACGCGTCTGGATGCACATGGCACAGAAATTATTTCAAGACGGTACAGCAAAACAGAGCCAACTTATGCACAATATTGTTTATTTACTTCTCTTTTATTCATCTTCTCCCCGACATGTTTCGGCAAGTAGCTATACCATTATCAAGGGGGCTATATCAAAATTACACAAGACGTGCGTGAATGTGACTACAAAATATTAAAACTTTTTAAAAATGTTAAAATCTTCTATAAAATTTGTTGCACAAGTACAGGAATTGTGCAACAAATTTTGTGCAACACTTCCGAATTTTACTTGGGAGGCGCCAGGTTGGAATATCGGTCAAATCCTGAGGCGTTCCGTGACTTTCCTCAGTCACCGCAAATGCCGGGACAAGAACTAAATTACGTAACAATGGTATCCTTCAATCTGTTTTCAAATATATCGTTCAGCAGTATTAAAATTGGATGCTACGCAATCAGACGTACCGCAGCTGTCGTAAAATGTAGTGTAGAATGGAGATTGTGATCGACTGTAACTTACATCACATCCGTCCGTCCGTCCGTCCACCTACCTACCTACCCGCCCACCCACCCACCTACCCACCCACCCACCTACCTACCCACCCACCCACCCACCCGCCTACCTACCTACCTACCTACCTACCTACCTACCTACCTACATACCTACCTACCTACCTACCTACCTACCTACCTACCTACCTACCTACCTACCTACCCACCCACCTACA